>PNEQ01084550.1:0-13487 GCA_003012365.1 Medauroidea extradentata
TTCGGCCTTGGACTAGCGAGAGTTTAACGCAGTATAGAGTTAAGAAAATTATGTAGGTCTACCATTTTTGTATTAAAATTTTTTATGTATATACTATATTTTTTATATACTACTGTAATTCCTAATAGCGGACACTTCTCAATACCGGACATTTTTTTATGCACCAGAGGTGTCCGGTATTGGGAAGTTTCACTGTATAATGAAAATTTGAAATGTTATCTTCCATCTTGAATAATTTATAGGTGTCAAAGGTAAGACATTTAATTTTAAACACTGTTTTCACTAAACACTGATTCTATGTCACGTCTGTTATCAAAAAGGTACATAAGTTAATATAGCAGTTACATAACCTAAAATACTAACAGGCTACTTCAGAATTAAAGTTAAATAGCTTTCATCAACACAAATATAATTTAAAATTAATTGAGCTCCTTTTGCATACTTTTTAAAACTGGTAACGGACGTGACAGGCGTATCAGTAACGGATGTGACATATGTTCCTTCAACTGTTTTTGTTGAAGATATGAATTATTGTTTGTTTTGTTGGGCAACCTGACACTCGTAACATTAGTATTGGTTTATCGGTTCCCTTCTTTTGTCAGTGCTGTGATGCTGTAGTTCATATCTGTGTGTGCGTTATGAAAATGGTTTTGTGCATTTTCTAACAGTTTTGAAGGTTAAATAACGACAATTTTCAACAGTCTTTATTTTAAACAGGTTATGAGTGTTCCAAAACGAGTCTTGATGGCAAAATCAAGATTAAAGAAGAAAGAGGACCCGGAAAAGTGTGAACAACATTTGGAGAAAGACAGAAAAAGGAAGAAAGAATCTCGAGCAAAGGAAAAGGTCATCTTAAACCAAGATAAGAAATAATTAGAAGCTAAAAGGAAACAAGAAAGAATAAGACAGCAGAAGTGTAGATTAAGGAAGAAAATGAAAGCAAGAATTGCATGTTCCCCTGATAAATCCCGAATGGGGACATTCAGATGTCCTCAAACACTAGGAAAAGCAGTCAAGAAGGCATTTCAATCCTTCCCCAGAAGTCCAGGGAAACGAAGACAAGTAATTCAAGAAATAGTAAAGAATACTTTTAAACCAGAAATTTGTAAACAAATATTCAAAAATGATATGAGAGAAAGAAGAACATCAAATGAAATTCTTGAGACTACGGTAAAAGAATTCTACTACCAGGATGAAATAAGCAGACAAGCTCCCGGGAAGAGAGATGTCAAATCAGTGATAAACAAGGTTATAAGATTGATAGAACACTTAACTGCCAATTCGTCACATGTTGATGAATATTAGTGAAGCCTATGCAGAGTTTAATGAGAAATATCAGAATATCAAGAACCAAATTTTTCTTCCTCAGGCCAGAGTTTGTACTCCCTGCTAGTAAGACACCACATAATGTCTGCATATGCAAGAAGCATTTAAATTTTTCGTTTTTGGTAGAGGCTGTTTCACACAGTTTACAAAATTTTCCAGCCACATACAAAAAACTATTGAATGCAGTATGTTGCAATGAAAGAAGTGAAGACTGCATGTTTAATAGATGTGAGAGATGTCAATATGATTTGACAAGGTTATTGCAGCCAGGCATAGACTTGAATTTAAAAATTAAAAAAAAGTAGTGGGAAAATGTTGGAGGATTTCTTCAAATCACAGAAAATTCTGAATGTAGTGTGAAGGACATAGTATCAGAACTGAATCACTAGCTGCCTCTTCTTAAAACTCATTGTTTTGTGAAAGTAGTTCAAAGTGAATACTTTGAAGAATGTAAAGAGCGAGGTAGTGAGAGAGAAGCTGCGGTGCAAATAGATTTAGCAGAAAACGCAACATTGACTGCACAAAATCAAATACAAAGTGCACATTGGAAACAAAGGCAATTGACAGCGTTTACAAGTAGTGTTTGGAGATGTAATGAAGTTAAATCTTTTGTTCTCATTAGTGATGATTTAAGTCATTCCAAATATTCAGTGTGGACATTTCTTAAAGTCATTAGCAATGCAATAAAGTGGGGATTTCCTAAAGTAGAACACTTAGTAATTTTTTCTGACAGTGCAGCATCATAATTCCGCAGTAAATACACCATGTCCAACTTATGTTACATGGAAGGAGATTTAGGTTTTACAGTAGAGTAGAACACATTTGCTGCATCACATGGTAAAGGAGCTGTTGACGGTGTGGGAGGGGCCTTAAAAAACAAAATTTGGAGGATGGTGTTATCAAAAAACTTATGTACTATTAACTCTGCCCTCGAATATTACCGAAGAGCCGAAGAAACCAGTAAAAATACTAAAGTTTTTTATGTGCCAAAGGATGACATTGAAGAAAACCGAAAGCTTTTGGATGAGCGGTGGTTAACTGTTTTGGATGTGAAAGGATTGCATTCATTCCATCATTTCAAACCATGTGACAACAGCCATATTTTCGTCAGCCCAACAGCTAAGTCTGAACTTGTGAAAACTGAAGTTTTTGAAACTGTGACAAAATGTGTAAAACTACAAGTGGAAGATGTGTACAGTGATTCAGAAGAAGAAATACTGCAGGCAAGTACATCACATGTGATCCTAGATTATGATTTGACAGCAGTGAACATTAAACCTGATACATATGTTGTTGTGGAAATACTAACTGACAGGAAAAGAGTACCGTACACTTATCTAGGTGTTTGTCAAAGCAATGTTTGTGAAGAGGATGGTGATGTGCTAATAATGTTCATGAAAATGTATGGTAGTGGTAAAACATTGTTTACAATAGATGAACATGATGTCAAGTATATACAGTTAGAATGTCAAGTATATACAGTTTGAACAGATAAAAAAAATTGTCCCGCCACCAAAAATGGAGGTACCTACATGGGAATTGAATTCTGTACCGCTGTCAAGTACCATTGTTAGATATATATGAAAAATAAACATTTTCAGCCAGTTATACTTTATAGTTTATAGACACTAACTGACTTGAGAGGTTCAGTGTTTTTTTTCTTTGTTACAGGTGAAATAGGAATAAGTTAATTTGAGTTTGTGTCATTAAAAAAGCATTTATCATGATAAAACATCAATAACTGAATCTTAAGAACATTAAGTCTTACATTTATTTAATTTGATGTATGTTAATGTACTTAACTTAGGAAAAATAAAGCAAAATGTTCATAAGAGTGTATATGAGTCACATCCATTACTCAGACAATGTATTTTTAACACACATTATAAAAACAAATTGTCTTTGTTAATTGTAACCAGATACTTGCCTAAACTTTCAAAAAGTTTTACAAAAAAAAAAACAGTTTGTCTAAGTTAAATAGAATCACAGAGATAACACTTTTAGTAGTTCAAGTTGAAAAGTTTCATCTGTACAAATCACGTCCGTTACCGTCTTTAATCAAATATTGTGGTAAAACTGATTGTGTTTATGTTTTAATATTTTAAGGATACCTAGATCTTAAAAATGATTATGCTATTCATGTTTGGTGTTACTTTATGTTTAGAGTTTTAATGAATAATTCAAATATTTAGTGTGTTCGAGTGTCACGTCCGTTACTTTGGAATGGCTCTACAGCTGAAATATTCCTGGAGCTGAATTTTAGCAAGCTCCACCTCTTTTTTTAGAAAGTACCACATCTTTCAAGTACTTTTAGTGGCTATTATACTAATACACTTATAATATGGCGTAATGAAACATCACACCTGTCTTCTCAGTCAGCTGCGAGCCAGTGGAATGATGATGGTCCGTAAGTTTTTAGAGAGATATCTTCTTCAGCTCTTCAACTACTCCTAATAATTAATTATTGCATACACAGAAAATACTGTATAGGTATGAGTTTACAGAAAACTGTGACATAGACCTGGTGTTAAAAGTGCGTGATTTCTTTCAATGACATCAAAACAGAGGTAGGTAATGTTTTCATCAAAATTTTTGCATCTAACTTAGTTACAATTAGATTGTCTGACAATGGAGTAAACCGATGGAATCCACATGTTCTAGGAATGGTCTTTACTTAAAAAAAAAGTCCTACGAACTTCTCTTCAATCAGTTCCTTTCTGACAAGCTTGGAATGCAAATGTTGGTAAATGTCTGTTACACTGCCTAATACTTTTCTATGGTAGCAAACAGGCACTGTAAATAAGTTTTCTATTATTTTAAATAATTTGTTGTCATTGTCTGGTGAAATAAAAATTAGAATAGGCATAATGTATGGTAGGGTAGCACTTGAAAATGTATTATTTGAAAATGGTATTACAATATCAAAAAGAGCAGGTGGGTTACATTTTATAATTTTATACCTACCAGTAAATTGGTATCAAATAGTAAAATACAACTTGTTTCCTCTTTTTTACTTCGTGATTTTACCGGCATATGAGTTTTCAGGCAAAGTACATTAATGTATAAGTATATTATTTGACACTAGTATCGAGAAAGAAAACAGAATGGATGGGAATTATTATACCATTTCATGAGTGACACTGTTTTGCTATCAGATGGTACTTTGCTCTTTTTTACTTTATGATACCTACATTGAAATATTACATCTTTCTAAGGGCCGGTTTCACCACGCAAGATTAAGGAATATTGTCTAGATTAAGCAGTAAAACATCTCTATTTTCTGTCACTTATGTTTCACCACACACTTATTCTTGATTTTCTTGAGTTATCGAGATTAAATAGTTAACCCTCCAATTTTGGCCGATTTTAGTCACATTACCAAGATTAACTCGTAACATAGGCCTATGTTGTTCATAAACACAAAAGTGGTGAGAGGTCTGACAATTCCAAATTAGAAAAGTGCATTAAACATTATGCAGTAAGCGCCAATCACACATACAGAAAAGAATATTAAGTAATTTTGGTTCATAACAAATAGGTATGTTAATTCTTAATTCCAGCCAATAACAACCTGACTACTCTGCTTTCTTCAAACGCTTGAAATTACTGTAGATTCCGCAATATATTTTGTCGCCAGTTGTCCAGAATATCACCAAGGAATGGTATAGATGAAAGAACAATGTAAAAAAAATGTTAGAAATAAAAAATAGCTTCTCCATGTTTATTACTTGAATAATCTTAACAGTTCTCGTAAAATTGGCTAATAATATTACACAGAGGCTGCATGTATAAACCCAAAAAAACTTCACTTATTCGTAATGTGCAAATAGAAATTAACAAATTTAAATGACTAAAAATATATATTCCAAGTGAGTTTTGAACCATCAACCTTGGAGTCAGCAAACCAAAATTCAACCTCTGAGCCACCGAACACTTTTGTATACAAAGCAAATTATTAATTCTAAAAATATTAATCTGATTTAATGGAAATTCTTGCTAAAAATAACAGAAATATAAAATGTTTTATTACATGTACAGCTGCATAATATACTTGTTTAGAAGCTCGGTCTATGTGACGTGTTCACCCACTAAATCTAACAAAATAGGCATATTTCTCTTGTACCTACATATTTTTAATTCACTGCTTTTTCATTGACAAATTACATTCAACACTCACCATAGCTTCTAACTCTCTTATTTTCACACATGTTTATTTACACATGTGTTCATTGTTTACTAATAACTTGTGACAAAGAGGCTGTTTTCAAAAGATAATCTCGATTTGTTCAGAAAATCGCAATAATATTATCTTGACTTTCTTGGAGGAAGATAATTCATCGTGAAACACATGCTACTTTATCGAGATTAAAATGGAAGATTAACTTTTAATTTTGATAATGTAATCGAGATTTTCTGCTATGTTAATCTTGGGTGGTGAAACCGGCCCTAACTGTCCACACCCAAAAAATCCCAGATGTTCACCTGGGTTCCCCATTAGTGTCTACGGGGATGTGTGAAGTCATCTACAAACTGAATAAGGTCAAACATTTTTTCTTTACATCAGCGATATCAAGATGTAAAAAAATTCAGTGGGATTTACTGAAAACTTATATGAACAGAGAGTAGTAATAATTTTATCCCTGCAATTGGGCTACCGCCCAGTGGCGAGTGGACTCTTCTTGATCCTTACAATACTAGCCTTCCAGTCCCTTCCTAAACCTTCCAGCCCCTCTCACAGTCACCAACTCATCTTGCAGGACATTCCACTCACTTACCATCCTAACACGCATAGACTGTCTACCTCTCTCCGTTCTCCTCCACTCTCTCTGTATTTTTTCACTGTTGGCTCATCTCTCCTTGAATGATCCCTTAGTTAGCTTGCAGAGCAACCTTCCCCAACCAAATTTACCATTCATCCATTCATCACCTTGTACATTTTGACCAATCGTTCTATTCTCCTCCTGTCCTTCAGTGGTTTCCATCCCATTTCCTTAATCATCACCGTAGGTCTAAAGTTCCTTTCCCCCTCATCATTGTATCCCTGCCTTTTACATTTATTCATCACCCATCTAGTTGCCCTTCTCTACTTCTTGTACCTCCACATACAGACCCCACTCTGCGGCTGCGTATTCAAACATTGGCCAAACCATTGCGCAATATGCCTTCTCCTTCACTTCATCACTACCTCCCTTCAACACCCTTCCCAGTGTGACGCAGCTGCGTCTGTTTGTGTGTATCTGTCTGTTGTCCCTGTTCGTTGGCGCTAAAGATGTGATGCGGCTGCGTTTGCTGTTGTTTGTTGTTGTCACTGTAGTGGGCGTTGAGGTTATGTGGCTTGGTGTGCTCCGGATAGCTCAGTTTAAGTTATTTTCAGGGTTAAACAACCATTGTGATTTCATCAATGAAAACTCACTTACTCAGCCAACTGTTGATTTATTTTTACTATAACTTTGACAGATGTTTGGATTCATTTATTTGTTTCTTACAAAAAGGTGGTTCTTCACCAAACACAAATAAACCCGCCAGCTGTCCGGCATTACCATGTCCGACTGACTTAACAAACAAAAACAAAGTAATTATGAAATTGCAAAAACTTAACCACTGCGGACCCCTGCTCAACAATTACTACTACAACTTGCCTCCACCCGGCACCAACTCGACCACCACAGGCCACCGCCCGAGATTGACTGACTACTTCCTTGCTTGCGACTGCCTCGGGCCAGTGCCCGGCACCAACTTCCCCCTCACGGCAACGGACATGGTAACAAATAGCGCACATCAGCGGCGTGATACAACAGACTCCAATTCTCCCAAAAGCAGTAAAATGACACTTAAACATATAACAAAGGATTCCTAAATCTGAATTTATAGTTTATACATCAAAATACAGTAAAATTATTTATCCACACACCGCAACAGCGGAACTACTTTCGCGATATAATACCCTAAGCAACCCCCTGTGATGGCTGACCTACGTGCGTCAACAACCTACGTCATGGAGAGAATTCCATGAAGCAAGCGATCAACCACAACGTCGGCGCCAGAAATCCTACAGTCTGGAGAAGCTTGCAACACTAGAAGTTACTCACTTCACCAGGGAAAATTCAATAATATGCTAAAATTGCCAAAACTCAAAAATTAGTTAAAATACAAAAAAAAAAAAAATTATATCAACAAAAATAATTAAAATTCTACTGTGGTCAATTTGAAACCAAACAAGTCAGGAAAATAATCAAATGACTCAACTTTAAAATTCCTTGACTATTTTATATTTAAATTTTGAAAGGATAAATTAAAATTAATATGTCCCCAATTACTAGGTTATTGAATTCTGTTGTATCATCCCGGACACCTGACAAACTCATACAGAAAACGGCATATAGCCTGTTATGAAAGATTTACATTTAAATAAGAAAACAAAAATACTTTATAGTGATTTAACCAAGATGGAGAAGTGGCTGAACACTTCACACCAGTAGGCCCAAATCCCTTCTTCCCTTTTTAACTACTCTCTCCACCTGTTTTGTCCACCTCAGAGCAGCCTGTAACACAACCCCTAGGTACCTATATCCTGTGGCTTCCTCAATTTCCTGCCCATTCCATCTGTATACGTCTCTGCTTACCATTCTCTTCCTAGTAAACCCAACTAACTTGGTTGTATGCCCATTAACCTTCATTCTGTTCTCCTCTGTCCAAGACCACAACCTATCAATATCTGCCTGCAAGTTGATTCCACTACCTACCTCCGTGTACAGCACACAGTCATCTGCAAACAATCTTATTTTTCTTGTAATCCTGAGTCCCATGGCATTCACCATTATGGTGAATAACAGAGGACCCAACACACTTCCCTGCGGCACTTCTGATGTCACATCTCCCTCCTCTGACATTGCCTCCCCTACTTTCACTCTCTGACTACGCCCCCTGAGGAAATCGCCAATCTATTTCACCAAAGACTTGTTGTCTAGCAGCTAGTTTAAATTGTCCATCAACTTCCCATGAGACACCATGTTAAATGCCTTTTCCAAGTCTATGAATCAGGCATCTACCTGCTTCCCCTCATCGACTGCCTGCACTACATCCTCCAACAATCCTGCCAGCTGAGTCTCACATGAGTAACCCTTTCTAATACCACGTTGGTACTCCTGAAGCCAATTCTTCTCATTCATAATGTTCACCATGTATTGCACCACCAATCTCTCCATTACCGGTACCTTCTCTGTACTCAATGTGAGACTACAGGCCTGTAACTCCCAGGCTTCCCTTTATCCTCCCCTTGTTTGTATATCTGCAAACTTTCCCTGCTCTAATGTTCTCCCAAACAGCTCCGCCAGATATCTAGCCAGCTCTACTCCACCAAACTTAAGTGCTCCATTCCCAATATGCCACCTGGTCCGGCTGCCTTATTGTTCTTCAACTCCTTTAATACTGTTTTTATTTTCCGCTCACAGATTTTAAACTTACGCAACCCAGCGACACAGTTAGTTTCCTTGTTCCAATCCTCCTTTAGTTTGGATACCGACAAACAGGCTACTGATTTTGTATCATTTCTGTCTTATCTTTGTGATTTGTTATTGTAGCTGTCCGGCCATCCGCTTTTTTGAATGGTGAAATCTCTTCTCCTCCGCCCCTCACTTGCTTAAGATAGCTAAACAATTTTCCTCATTCCTTGCTCTTCCCTCCCTCCATAATGTTACCTAAATAATCTTTTTTTGCCAGCTTGGTTTTACTTTCTAGTTCCCTGTCATCTGATTCATACGTTCCCTGGCTCCTGTTACAGAATTTGTAGCTGCCTGGCCATCCGCTTCTTTGAATGGTGAAATCTCTTCTCCTCCACCTCTCACTTGCTTAAGATAGCTAAACAATTTTCCTCATTCCTTGCTCTTCCCTCCCGCCATAATGTTACCTAAATAATCTTTTTTTGCCAGCTTGGTTTTACTTTCTAGTTCCCTGTCATCTGATTCATACGTTCCCTGGCCCCTGTTACACAACCGCTTTTCCACTTTGCCTACATTTTCTCTTCAAACGTTGAATCTCCCTCCCATAATATGGTGGATCACCTATGGCCCTTATCCTTCTTTGTGAGACAAATTACTAAAATTTCCTCTACTATTCTCCTAAAGACTCTCCACAAGTCCTTTACACCTTCCTCCATAGTTCACTTCTCAAACATATTCCTCCAAAAATTTTCAGCTCCCAACCTGTTCCACACCCATACTGCCAAACCACATTTTCTTCGGTTTGCTCTACCTTGTTCCTTCTCAGCCCTACTTCCACAACAGGAATGTCATGATCACCAATTCCATCTAACACTACTGTACTAACTATAGCACTCCCACACCTAAATAGGATCACATCAAGTAAGGACCCAACACTCTCGTCATTCCACTTCGTAGGAGTTTCTACTGCCCTCTGTTGACTTACTGTGATGCCATTCTCTCGATCCTAGCACCCACCCCTACCAAACCCTCAGTCCACTGCACCCCTGGTGTATTTAGGTCCCCTGCTACAATAACCTACTGTCTATCCTTCAACATATCGACTCTATCCCTGACCTCCTCTAGTGCCAGTTCCCCCTGTCCTGGTGGCCTATATACTGCCGGCACTGTGATCCTCCTTCCACTCCTGCTTACTTTAATTTCCTTAACTTCAACTTCATTACTAATCCATTCCACTGAGCCTTTCAGACCCTCTCTTAGACATACCATTATTCCACCCCCTCTCCCATACCTGTCTCTTCTAAATATGATGAATTTATCCTGCCTACATTCGTTATCATGCACATCTTCACCTAACCATGCCTCCACTGCCATCACTACGTCAGCTCCGTAACCTTCCACCTTACTCTAGAAACTTTCCAGCTTGCTGTACACACTCCTACAGTAAACGACCAAACCCTTATGCTATTATGATTCTTATTTTCTGTACCTCTTACTTCCTCCCCAGCACCATCCTCTAAACTGCCTTCCCCATCTTCACCCTTATCAGTTTATCTAATTGCTATTTACCTCCTTGCTGCTCTAACCTTGCCCTCTCCAACAGAGTACAGAATAAGAGGGAATAATAGTGAGATGATTGACAGGATGAGGAGAACAGAACAGGGTAATATGCAGCCTTTTGCTAAAGAAGTAGGCCTAGGTATCGGACTGGAATTTACTTTTGAAAAAGTTTGTGATGGTCAAGGGGATTGGAAAGTTCAGGAAGTATTTGGGAAGTGATTGAGGAAGTAGCTAGATATTACCACCGGGCGATCACCCAATTAGGCCTACGACTGAAATTAAGGTAAATACCAAGTTTAACTACTTAGTGGTTGTTAATGTATTACCTTGAACAGGCTACTGCCCAATTACTAACGATCTCTCTCTCTCTCTCTCTCTCTCTCTCTCTATGTAAGCACGTGTTTAGTTACAGCAAAAAAAATTTCCTCGAGAAGAGAATTTTATATACCAAACTGTAACTATTTTTTTTATTTTTTCCTTGCAATTGGGCCTCAGCCCTGTGGCAAGGATTTGCTTAACATACCTCTTCTAAATTTTCCAACCCCATCAACCTTTTCCTAAACTCCCTCGCTCCCGTCACCTCAACCACATCCCTCGCCAATTCATTCCAATCCTTCAATGTACTCACTATCATAGTGTTTTTTCCTCTCTCTGTCCTCTTCCCTACCCTCTGTATCTTCCACTCATGATCACCCCTTCCCCTGAATAAACCTCTCTGTACCTTGTCACCCAGTTGTGCCAACCCACCCATCCTCCTCACCACCTTAAACATCCTTACCAGCCACTCCACTCTCCTCCTCTCCTGCAGTGTGCCCCACCCCAGTCCTCTCACCATTACTGATGGTCTGAAATCCTCCTCTCTCTCACAGTGTCCTCCACTTATTTGTAAAAACAATACTGACCTTTTTGGCTTCGTGTCCGACAGGCGCATGAGGTCCACGTCTCGATCGAAGAGCAAACCTCATAATTTGTCTTTTAGCAAATATAAACAACAGAATGAACGTCAAAACACCAAATGCAATAAAGATCACAACTGTAACACCGGGCGTGTGTTCTGCCATGTCCTCTTTAAGTTTTTCAACTTGCAACTTGATTTCAGGTCTAGACATGCCAATTATATATTTTCTGACAGAATTAAAAAAACTTTTAAACTACTTGTATAGTATTCATTTCTTTTCGGAATTAGTTTACTTTTACAAACCAGAAAGCAGCCTCTATGCCGCACAACCTGCGAGTACAACAAATATAACCAAACTGATATAATTATTATTATTTTTGAATAACAATTTACTCGTTGAAAGATATTTCACATTAAAAATCAAGTGACATCGAAATTGTGCTAAATTTTAACTGCAAAATTAAAAAATTAGAATCAAAACACAACAGTGAACAGTGCATACACCACAGATACGTAACACAAGAAGAATACAAAACGTATGTAGTCATGATATATTTCGTGGAGTAAGAGCACGGTTTTAGCAGTGGTCTCACCTGTTTTTAAGTGTTTACTTTATAAAATAAATAAAGATTGCTGGAGCCATGCTTTAGGATTGTGAGCGAAGGAACTATTTTATAAATTGTTAAAAAAATACATCTTGAAAAAGTGGGCGTGAAGAGAGCTGAGTTTGAGCCCGACCGCCTTGCCTGCAACGCCAATGAAGCACGACATTCTCGGTAACTTGATGAACTGCAGCCAAACAACAAGGGGGTCAAGTTTACATACGAGTGAAGTTATCTTACATCGTGGTCCATACCACGGTGTTAGAATTACAAGTCTGGACATTGATGTATATAACAATGCTATTAAGTTGACCCCGTTATGACTGAAAGCGCCACTAGCAATGAAGTGTTGTGTTAATATTGAAACATAGAGGATCGTACTACCACAGTTCCTAGCAGTTCCGACACGTGCTTGCTCCTTGTAGATCCATTTGGTTTGAAATTTATAGAAAAATACATTTTGATAAATTGTTTATTGTAGCGGGAGGGAAGTGGGCGGAGTTTGAGCTCGACCGCCCGGATTTTAACGCCAAAAGTGTATAGCATTATCGATAACTTGGTGAACTGCAGCCAAACAACAAAGGGGTCAAGTTTCCAGGCGAGTGTCCATCTATGGTCCAAACCCTTCTAACATCTTTGGTCGAAAGCTGTTCATCTACGGCCATGGTACAGCCTTGGTAGGAGAATAATTTTATTTTCATTTTGAAATTTTGTTGGTGAGTCTTGGCACTGTCAAAACATTCACGCCACCGCTGTGAATTTCTGTTCATTTCACTTCTTCAATTGCTGCTAAATAATTTTTGGCCTTTTTCTCTATCCTTAAAACTACGGAAAAAGAGGTGTATTAAATTCCAAGGAATACTTGAAAACACGGAATAATTTCTTTTCCGTGTTTCAATTCATTGATAAATTTTAACAATATTGTAAATGTTATGTCTGAAAGTAGTACGTATTCAGCAAATGTGCCTGATCCCCACCTAAACGAATTTACTTTCTAAAACACTGTCATTTCTTTCACAGCACTCTGCAGATAATTCCCTACTAAAACACTAGAATTTTAATTTGAATGTTACTACGCATGTGTAATTTTAATATTTTAACAATTTTTGTTTTTGAAAAGCATTAGAAAATTTTCAGTCCCGTTAAAAATAATGTAGCCCTAATAGTTTGACTAATAACGTACCTTTGTTAAAGACGATATTTTTAAATGCCAGCGTTTACCATTTAAATCATGAAAGTTGGCACGTTTTGTTTTACATCTAGTATTTGTTTTCACTTGTGGAAATGGTATTCAAACAATTTCATTTGTTGGCTAGAGGAATTTCCATTTCCCTGCACATTATAATTTTACATTGGTTTTAATAAGTTTTATATCAACAGCAAAACTAATAAATTAACACTTGTTGGTCTTCTTTCCTCTTGGTATAAAATGTAAACTAAAATTTTAACTTGGATGGGTCTGTGAATCTGGGTTCTTCACGTTTCACCCAGACACAAGTGATTCTACGCAAAATCTTAAGAGATTTGAATTTTTTAGCACACGCTAGTATTTATGATAGAAAACTTTAGTCACGTGTTTTAGTTAAGAAGCAAGTATGAATGTGGTTAACACGATACCTTATTCTACTGTCTTTCAGTGGACAAATGAGAAAATCTTTGCAT
>PNEQ01084551.1:0-13382 GCA_003012365.1 Medauroidea extradentata
TTGGTCAGTTAGCTACCACGTGGGCGGATGTCGCATTAATGTAACCTGCTCAGTTGACTTGGCTGGCTTGGGGTAACTCTAGGGTGCGTTCCTTACGCTCAGCTAGCCACCGACGATGCTGGCCATCCTGGCTGGTATCGCTATAAGAAGGCCGCGAACGGTCGCTGGAATTGTGTGGGCGGTTGCGCACACGTCAACAGATAATTTTCATAAAGACACATTTTTCAATTTAAGTACACAAAGACTTATGCAGTAACAACAAATTGTGAAATTCATTGTCTGATGTAAACAAATTTACTGCACAAGACTTGGCGCAAATAGGTCTGTCCTCCCACTCGTCGCCATTGTCTCTTCAGTAAGAGCTTGGCAGGCATAGGATGAGCATACGTGTCGCATCGCGAGGGAGTCTCCAATGTTTTGTCTCAACCACTTCGCTGCAATAGCCATCTTGTAACACCGGAACCTCTGCATACTTTTACCCCGCGATTGCCATCCACACCGGTCTACTCGCGGCCCCCGGAGTTTCTTCCCCTTAAATGTTCACGAGTAGCAACACATTTTTCAATAGCATGTAGGCTACTGACAGGCCTTAGGGTCAGGCCCACTTTAGCACATCCATTCACGTATTGTGTTTTCAGTGTAAATACAACGAGACTCACTAGATCACGTGTGGTTTATTTCGCTTCATGTAAGTTTCAGGAGCCCAGCCTTCGTTGGGGCAATCCACGAATAGATAGTATTTTTGAGTGTTTTGTGTTTCTTAAAGTATATATTTGTCTGTGCATTGAGCCATGGACACCCTTCACAACGTAACTCATACACCAAGAGTCCCGTGTCCACCCGAGCAACACAGCAGTATTGATGGATTGGCGCCCTTTCATCGGCAAACACTCATCTCCAGGGAATGCATCCCTAGATTACATAATAAATTTAGTCACGAACAATCACATGTCGGGAAATTTTCCCGTATTGGGTTCCCCGACACGCTGCCCCCTCCTAACAACCATATTGGCCATGTCAGTGTTTACTACAATCCATACGAAAATTGGAAAATAAAAGCAACCATCCTTATTTATGGCCCGATCTCGTGGTCGTAAACGATTGTGTGTTACCAACAATGCAAATGAAAACTTATATATTCTCTCGAGGTAAATTTTGTGTTAGTATCCACAGTGATGCAGGAAACGCGATAAACTTTTTAAAGATATAATTTGCCTATAATGTTGTTATATAAGTGTTTTATAATAATGTATTTTTTATCTTTTTTTTTTTATTTCAAGTGGCGAAGTTCTTGATTTGGTTAATGTAATTTTTCAATTGTGTGCACTCATAACCTGTAACTTTCAGGTGATATATGAGTAAATCAGATATCTTGATTTAAGTACTGTTCATAAATAGTACATAATATTTAGGTACATTCGAAGTCAGTTATCATTATTAAAATGACTGGCAGCATGTGGGACACATAACACTACCACTCTTAAGTAAAACGTCAGTCGCACAAACATTTTAATGCTGAATGAAACATCGGTCATGAAGCCACATATAACTGGTACAATAAAAACCTAGACTTAGCCAAAAATAATGCACCTGGAACTTTAAACTAAAAGGTCTAACTAAAACAAACCATTTGGTACAATAAATGTTGACGAATCGTTAACCACGTGGCGAGCATGCACATGAGCAAAGACAATACAAGAGGCACACAAGTGATAGTAGTAACGGAAAATGGCAGCATACACTTACACAATCTTCGGGTGTACCACTACAAAAAATTTTCGAGGCTCTCAATTTACTTCAACATTCTCCAAACAGTTTTTACAACAAAACAAAATATTTAATCGGTGTAGATTCCGACATTAACACTGTAATATACGGTAACTGCCTACAAAGATTATTTCTGTAAATATATTACAATATCTTGCAGTGATGTTTATATATTGGTACACACACAATAGTTTACAGAAAATAAGAGGTGCGTGTAGGCCCTATCTAGTGTCACCCCCTTGGCTAATGCTATACGTTTTTGGCGCTGCAATCAGGGCGGTCGGGCCCAAACTCTGCCCACTTCTCTCCCACTAAGATAAACAATTTATCAAAACATATTTTTTTATCAATTTATGAAATACAATTTTAAATGATGGCTCCAGCACTCTTTATTTACTTCATAATGTTAACAATGGAAAAAAAAAGGGGCGGATTTTGAGTCCGACCGCCCGGATTACAGCGCCAAAAAGTACAACTTTTTTCGGTAACTTGACGAACTGCCACTAAACAAGGAAGTCGAGCAAAATACGTTGGAAGATAGGCTAGTGTCCAGACATGTTCTTCTACGACCGTGGTTTCTGCAAGCCTGTCAGTTAACATCACCCTTACGGTCGCTCACCTTCACTTTAAGGTAAGCAGAAATGCTTACTGAATCGCACCGGGAAAATTTACAGCAAGTGTTAAGGTGACTGACTGTAACTCTCAAGTTAAGGTTACCTTAAAAGTTAGTGAATAGACCCCCAGGTCTGGACCCTCGCCTAGAAACTTGACCCCCTTGTTGTTTGGCTGCAATTCACTAAGTTACCGAGACTATTGTGCTTTATTGGTGCTGCAGTCAGGGCGGTCGGGCTCAAACTCCGCCCACTTACCTCCCACAAAGATAAAAAAAATATCAAAACTTATTTTATATCAATTTATGAAATACTTCCTTCACTCACTATCCTAAAGTACGGCTCCAGCAATCTTTATTTGCTATATAATGTAAATACTAGAAAAAAGTGGACGGAGTTTGAACTCGACCGCCCTGACTGTTGCGCCAATAAAGCACTTCCCGCAAATAAAGAGGGGATAGAGCACTACACAACTTTCATGACACTAAGCTTGGTTTTGCTAAGCACAACTAATGAAAAGATGTGAGCAGATTTATCAGTGTGTATGTGTGTTTTTCTTACATTTGTAAAACGTAGCTTCATTGCAATTTTGGTGCTTGAGTAGTTAAACATTTTAAATGAAAAATGCCACAGAACAGTATAATAGTATTTATTTCCCTTTGATAAGATATTTAAAGACTTTACTAACATACAATTTGAAATGTTATTATGTGATGAAACATAACCCAAAACAACACATTTACTCACTAACATGCATAGTTAGTCCACAATCACCAGCACCGGAGAAAAGGAAGCATATTCTTGGTACCTTGAAAAATTTTATAAATTACTGAAAAGGCGTGAAGCCCTGTCTATGAAGGTAGAGGTCTTGCACTGAGTAAGAAATGTGACTTCATTTTTGTCGCCGAGCACTGGTAGTAATTTGGTGGAAGATTTGTCTTGTTTTGTATTTGGCTGAGTTCAAAACACGAAGTTGTTATTGAAATTGCATGTATTATATAGAAGAAAATTAATTAAAATGTAATTTTGTATTCGAGCACATTTTTTAAAATTACAAAATTTAGTTTTTCAATCTTTTACATGTAGACACTCATTTCTACGATTTTAAATTTTGTAGGGCAGGAAATAATAGATTTTGCTCGAATATGTTTACTAAAACAATAGTTAGAGGGACGAGTATTTTGCGTATTCATCTGGGAACAGCCTAGACTTCTTAGTTTTTACATGTACTGGCTGAAGCCTAATATCTATTGGCTTCTAACAGTGCATACATGTAGCATGTGATATCCCCACTAATTTTCCCTATTTTTTAACTGGCTTGCAGTCGTCAAATGTGAGTTAAAACCGCTCTCTTCTATTAACAGAAGTTGAAGTGAAGTATACATTATTGTTGTTCAACCTGACCTATAAACAATATGCGAAATAATCGTGCTTCAAACAATAGTACATAATATTTTTTTTACAGACGACATACGTAAACATTTCCACACATGCCAATGCATTTATGGACGCGAAACATATATCTACTATATCAGCTGACCATATTAAGGGCGTGTTGTACCGTAATTTTCATCATTATTATTTTATTTTTTTGCACTACATATTTTTTTTCTTATTTTAGACACAACATGTGACTAAATTTGGCTCTTATGACATTTTTTTTATCTCTCATAGTTTTCGCGTAATGGCTTGTTAAAGTCATATTTTGCATGTTTCCGTTTTAACGACCACACTAAAACCAACTGATATACCAAAATAAAAAAAATCACAGTGAATAAAGACATCGCAGGCTACAATCAGATGCTCATAAAATTAAAAAATTAAAAATTATTTGTATTTTTAAAAATATATTGAATTTTTAAAATTTTCATTTTTAGTTTCAGCATTTTTTTTTAAATTCAAATAATTTTTATTCTTTAATTTTATGAACACATCATTGTAGCCTGCAATGTATTTATTTACTGTATTTTTTTTCAGTTTGGTATATCAGTTGGTTTTAGTGTGGCCGTTAAAACGGAAACACACAAAATATGACTTTAACAAGCCATTACGCGAAAACTATGAGAGATAAAAAAAATGTCATGAGAGCCAAATTCAGTCACATTTTGTGTCTAAAATAAGAAAAAAAAATATGTAGTACAAATAAAAAATAAAATAATGATGATGAAAATTGCGGTAGACCGTGCCCTTAACATAATTTTATGTAAATAATTGCAAAAATTGTAACACTGCCAGATGAAAACAAGACAAATCTTCCACCATGTTACTATTAGCTCTCGGCGACGAAAAGGGGGTCACTTTCTCATGCTGGAGAGCATACACAGTGTCAGACCTCTTCCTCTTAGACCGTGGTGTGAAGTGACCCACCTAACGTCAGGTTTCAGACCCATTGTCACCTTCTCTATGACGTCACTACAGTCGTGAAGGTACCTCCCCGGTTATCTGTAGAGGCCACTTGTTTTCTCAATTTTCGAACACGTGAGTGACACTGAAATTCATAAAAGAATTTTTCTCAAAATATAGAAATGTGTTTTGCATGTGAAGGAGTCAGTTAAAACAGGTAACTAAAGTTAAACAGCCTAGCGTGTGTTAACCTAGGTCAAACACGAGGTTAGTGCCAACCTGACAGTACCAAGCAGCCCTTACGGCATGTCAAATTAGTTATTAAAGGTTTTTTTGGTTAATTGTTAGTGCTCATTATTAGTGTATCAGTGTGTATGTAAGTTAATCCATTATTGTCTAGGAGCAAAGACATAAGAGCATCACAAACCCTCGCCACCTCAAGTCACGTAATAAAGCAAAACAAAACAGAAAAACAGTTCAAAGCAAGTGACATTTAACAAGCAAAGTGAGAAAACACATTTTCTACATCACCTTTCATTGCACCTTGTTTTTGCTATAAATAAAAATTTACTTTACTGGACTTGGTGCAAACGAGAGTTCCCGACCTCTCACCCGCCACCATGCTCTGGCAGTCTGAGCTTGGCGGGCATAGGGTGTGTATTGCATCATGGGGGAATCTCAGTTTTTGCACCAACCACATTCACTTCAACAGTCGTATATTTTCTGGAACATTTTCTCAACTCTCTCCCATGATAGCCACCCAACCAGGTCGACTCGCAGCCCCCAGGATTTAACAGCTCACATAAGTTTTTTGTGGCTTAGGCCTGATTTCACAATCAGCATCAGTCACTAACCGGCTTTGGGTCAGGCCTGCTTCAGCGCCGTACAAGCTCTTGTGTATAGTGCTATTTCATGTCGAATACATCGCTCTTATGGAATCACATGTGTAATTAATTTCACCGTCTCGTAAGATTCATGGCCCAGCCTACTCTGATGCAACCTAGTATTGTTTTTAGAGTATGTGTTTTTGTATTTCAGTGACCATTTGTTTGTGCTATGAGGCTTGGAGGGGGGCTCAACACCCTTCCCAGCATAACATGTGTGTAGGTATCACATTGGCCTTTGTGTGAGGAGGCAGCCATGCGGTCGTCGACCAGACCCTGAGAGTACAAGACTCCTGTGTCCGTCCGGGCTAGTTTAATTTTCACGATGGACTGACACCCTATTATGGTCACATAACTTCCACCCTTCATGTTTTCAACTACGTGTCTGAAGCACTACCCTGCTCGGGTGTTCCGACATGCTGTCCTCCTCACAATCATCTTGGCCACGTAAAAATGGCTTTCCCAACTTGTGTTGTTCAGTGACATTATCAAATAACGTATCTACCACGTGGAAAGTACGGGACGTTCGCCTACTTGGCTCGCGAAGCAGCAAACTGCGAGGCAACAGCCAACACTGCGCGCGAATTGGCAACACAATGCGGAAGACAAAGAATGCACCGGACGCAACAACCTTCCCCTTCCCACCTCATTCCAATGTATGGGAGAGGGGACAACCCAGGCAAGCAAGACAACGATGCGCCGGCCAGACCCACAAAAATGCGACACAGTGGTATCAGTGTCAACCATGACGACCACATCAAGATCGCGCTGCGCTGACCAAATTCACAGCAACACGACACAATAGGAGCTGTGTCAGCTACGTCGACTATGTCAAGATCGTGCTGCACCGACCAAATCGACAGCAACATGACGCGATTGTATCTGTGTCTGCCACGACGCCTGCATCGAGTCAACTGAGACAACGGAGTCAACCGAGTCAATCGAGTTCACCTAGTCAACCGAATCTACCGAGTCAACTGAGTCAATCGAATCTACCGAGTCAACAGGGGTCAACCGTTTCAAACGAATCAACCGAATCACCCGTGTCAACATCAAGGCATGGCATTCTGCTCCAGCAAGGAAATTCGTGGGCCGCATTTGTCCACTGTATTTCAGACCACAACCAACCGACCCAGGTGTACGGTAAGACCCATCACTCGACTTGAGCAGGTGCACACCAAGCAGCGTCACAGTTCAGCACCGCCAACCCCTGACAACAGCACCAGGGCTTGGCGCTGGGCAAGAGCAATGTGTGCGGGCACGTCAGAGGCAGTATGTTGCAACCACTGCGGGTGCAGAACATACACAGCCTGCATATGAATACAAGAATGGCAGGCGATACTAGATGGCACATTCACTTGTGTGCAGCGCAACACACTGCAAGTAGGAAGGAGAAACAACACCGAGCCACGACAGTACCATGTGCATCAACTCCGGCCTCGCAATAGCCGCGTGCAACAAGTGCCATCATCACTACCACCCTGCTTTTGTCACCGCCCCGGAGTGGGCTAGAGTCCACATGGGAGGATTCACCTGTGCCGCCTGTCAGCGAGCCACCCGCATTTCGCACCCAGCAGGTATGTTCAACAACCATGCAACCACAAAACCACAGGTCAGTTCGACAACCAAGCTGTTCACACAAAATCTAGGCCCTGGAGGGATTTACTTCCTTCCTGGCCACAATGCCACTCTCCAGCAGCACTCCATTCCGGCCCTCTGACGGACCAATGCAACCCACTTTCAACATTCAAACCCAGCCGAAAGTTTCCAGCCAGTTCCAGAACTTGCCGACGTTCTTGGGGCAAAGTGCAGAGGACCTCAACACATTTCTAGAAGACTGCACATCACGGCTTCAGTGATATGGGTTAACCTAGATCGATTAGCCGAGTGCCGTGGGCAAACAGTTACGTGGTGAGACCCAGGAATATAATATGAGTTGAGTTCTGTTCGTGCGAAAATTTACAGCCCGTTATGCAAGCACCTATTCCATGCTCAGACAACAGCTAGCAGTATTTGTAGAAGGTCAAAGCGAGAAGGAGAACCTGGATGCCTAAGTGCTCAGCCTCGTGTGCTGCTATCACCCCAAACTTGCACAAGAAGACATTCTTGAGTGTATTGTAGACAACGTGCGCCCCGAGTTCAGAGCCACGCTGCGACCCATGATTTTTGCCGGTTATGACAAGTTTATGCGAACTGTCATTTGTATTAACAGGGATAAGCAACTCCAACAACAACTCCGCTCCATCAAAGCCTTCAGCGACAAGCGAGTGATCATCGACTGCAGCACAGCAAACCGTGCCATGGCACCGCTCAACTACCCAGCTGCTCGACCAGCTGACGAGGCAAAAAACCAAAACAACAGTGTCTCCATGCAAAGAGAGCCCAAGCACATAGGCGAGTCAATCGCCAGACACACGGCGTACACAGCACCTAACTGCCGCTACTGCAGTGACGAGCACTATCATTGGCACAGTATTTGCCCCAACCGGCTAGGACAGCTTCCGGGGAACTGAACAGTCGGCTAGGCACACCAACTGTCACCTACCCAGCACATGTCAACAAACCAGCAAATGCCAACAAACAAGCAAATGTCAACAATGCGACAAGTATCAACAACACCACAAATTTCAACAATGCAACAAATATCAACAATGCAACACACATCAACAACATGAAAAAATGTCAACTAACCCACAAATGTCTACAATGCAATAAGTGTTAATAATGCCACAAATGTAAACAACACAATGAGTGTCAATGGTGCAACAAGTGTCAATGCCACAAATGTCAACAACACAACGAGTGTCAATGGTGTTGCACATGCCAACAACACAGCATCCTTAGATAACCTTGCAACTGGCAACCATGCGACAGCTGTCAACAATGTGGCCACTCCCACCAGCGTCCTTCCTACAACCTCATCTACACTCCCCTTGTACCACAAAAAATACTGCAACCATGTGACCACACGATCCAGTTGTCCATACTGGACGGTATGTGCGACATTGTGGGCATGGTGAAAATCAATATGCAAATTCGAGACGCTAACACTGACGTCATTGCACTTGTATCGGACTACATTCGTAAAGACCTCATCCTCAGAGTGCCGTGGCTTGTAGAACAAAAGTCTGTCATTGAAATTGCCGACAACCGCATCCACTTTGGTGTGCGCGAGCGTCGCAGGGTGTATCATCTGGGGCGCAAACCGACTTACCAGACCTCATCCATTGGGTTAGACAGTTTCGACCACACAGTCTCGGACCAGTATCGCGCCGCGATACAGAAGGTACTCGACGATCGGGGGGAAGTGTTCGTCGATGCAAACCTCTTAAGGCACAACACAGTTGCAAAGCATGAAATCAATCTGTCGCATGGCGAGTCACTGTTCAACCTGTCATACGACTATGGACTGCACCATTTGTGTGTCATTAATTCTCAAATCGATGGCATGATAGAGCCAACAGGGAGTAGGTACAACTCAGCCATCACACTTCCACCAAAGCAAGACGGCAACTGGCGTTTTTGTGTCGACTTCCGCCCTCTGAACCTAATCACCCTGTCTCTCTATCTGTCGCATGCTATGCATGCACACATAAGCTTCCAATCTCCTGTCGTTCAGCTGCTAGGAACTATCAGAGGTAATATTTTACTGTCCTACCTCTCCCATACCATCACAACTTTACACCCATATGCAGGAGGGGAAGTGTGGTGTCGCAGCTGGGCGAACTGTTAAAGAGAGAGATAGAGAGAAGGGAAGCGCCAACGAATGACATTTACATGGTACTTGACCAAGATTACCAGAGAAAAGTAGCATGCTCATATGAGCTGATACTACGAACAAAGGAGCTATGCTTCCTCGGAAACTACAAAATAAAAAAACGAGCTGAACTCCTCATAAAAAAGGTGCTTGCTACAAGGAGCATGCTACTTTGAGCTAGCTTTTTCCAACCACTGCCTCAAGACTTAGCTCCGTTTCTGGAAGGGCGAGAATACTTGAGTTGTCCAGACTAGCTTTCAGTCACCCTCTTCGTGCTGTGCTGCCACATGCACACCACCACAGGCGAGTCATGACCTGCTACTGTCCTGCTGGGTGGCAACCTAATAGTGCCTGGGAAACTCTAGTAACTCCTAGTAAATGCTCCTGATGGATAGGAAGACAACGGTAGACAGATGTGCCCATCAGCATAACTATGTCCAACAATGATTGCCCAAATACACAGGTCTACTAAAGCATATCCAGACTGGGCAGATGGTGTTTGTGCTTTCCTGCTGGATCTACAGTCTACCAGCAAGGCGGACTTCTGCACAGGATTTGTAGCAAAATGGAATCGACTGTACACAGTACTGCGCAGAAATTGATGGGCGAACTACTTACTGTGCTTCGTACAGTGCCGTCGAGCATCCACTATGACCTCTATCAGGTTAACAGCATCAATGCCGCATTCGGAAGAATCACCTGTGCGTGAAGCCACAGCAACATCTTCCCATGACATTACCAATGGGAAGGTCATGAGAGATCTGCCTGCCACATCGGCGTCGGGCATCCTGACACTCCAGCCACCTGAAGCCGACAGATCGGAAAGAGAGTAACCCCCTCTCCACAAATGCCGTGGCACTCGCCAACATCGTAGACACCATCTGTCACTAGAGCTGCTCCCACCATGATGCCTGACACAGTGAAACCCCTACCAGCTGTCGCTTAAAGTAGTGGTCAACCCTCGATGCAGTGGCCTACCGAGAAAGCGACATTGGGTGGTGAATCTGCCCCAGAGGAGCACATAACAGCCTTGACCCACTGACATCAGTGCCAGGATGAGCTTTTCTACCACTCTTCGCAGATGATGCAGATGACGCACACAGCATGCAGCTGGCATGGTACACTGAGTTGGCTCACCTGCCACTCGACTCTCCTCCAGCTCGCCCTTGGCTGCCCCAGCAAGTGCGGTACCAGCCACTCAGTGATGTCACCGATGGTAGCGACGACGAAGGAGACTTCGCAGCTAAACTCACACATATTTGCCTGCACGACCTGCGCAGATGCTCAGCGCCCTAGTGTCCAGGCTCTGGCATGTCAAGGAGATAGTAGAGCCCACCAGTATGCAGGAGCAGAGGTGCTAGCACTTCCACCCCTTTGGAGATTAGCGACGGCTGTCGCTCTGCCACCTGTAGTGCCGTCTAAAGGGGGTAATTTCTGGTATAATATAATGTGCTAGGCACCACTACGATACTGCACTGAACCCATGAGTAAACAAATTGAGCCCCAATGTTTATCTGAAATATTTTTATGACTTTATCATTGCTACAACTTTCTTTTCTATATACATCCTAATAATATGCTACAAGATTCATTACAGTAATTAAAGTGATATTTAAATAATTCGGGTCTTTCAAAAATATTTTCCGGAAATATCAACACTGCAATGGTTGTACATCCAGACCAATGGTACATCTCAATTCATTGCTAGAATCATTTACAGAGTATTACCATCATGTAGGTGTGTATGAGACATATGAAGGAATTTTAGTTTCACATGTGTAATATATTACCATCAATAGGTAACTTCAAAAGTCAGTGTAATTTTTTAGTCTAGACTTCCTAATGCGATTTTTTTTTTCAAGCTACCTTACCCGAGATGACAGTACTTCGTCTACAAATCTAGATTTCTCTGCAACAGAACATAGCAATGTACACACTTCTCTCCTTTAGTTTTTTTTTCAGGACCAATACTGATTAATTTCCAAATTTTGCTCAAACACACACTTGCCGACCGACAAACTTCAGAAGTGAAAAGTATAGCTCAAAATAAGCCGAGCCAAAACAACTATGTGTACATAAGTGAACCTGTTACACGTGGCCCGTCCGTTTGACCTCGCAAAAGGCTGAATGCTTTGCCAACAAGGCGAAGCGACATTTGCCACTCAACATCCACAGGCAAAATTAATGGACTGGACCAACCAACAGGAATACATGTGTTGCACGGCATAGCCAATCAGACACAGACCCTTTTCTACTGAAAATGTTTGCCAACCAGCAGCTGCATTCAAGGACTTCATGTCACATGCGATCATCTGCTATGGGTACCCAAGCCGTACAGCAAAACAAACATCAGCGACGAGCTGAAGGCCAGTTAGACTGGTTCAGAAAATTAAAGGAGGGGTCATAAAACTCTAATATTTGCGAACAAACTGTAACTATTTTGAAACTGCATTATCATTTACAGAACTGTGTAAAATAATACTAAAATTATTCCTTTCTTAAAAAAAAAAAAAAAAAAAAACAACGCTGTTAGGTCAACGACGAACCCTGTTGTGTTACCAGCGGTATCGACCCAACTTTTCGGATGTGGAACTGGTACCGGGTGACGTCTTTTGTCAGTGGGTTTGTTCAGTTTTCCCTGCCCCTTCATTCCATCAGTGCTACTCCATACTTACCTAATAACAGTCCTCACTAGTGCTAAAAAAAACCTTTCTGTTTAAGTGCTGACCAAAACCTCTTCTCTTCATTTCCATCGCCATGAACTACACCAATTAAAAGGGTAGACTTCCAAAGTAAAGACAGCAGTCTTCCTTGTCCCAAACAGAATATACACACTCCTTTGCATATCCTACCTAGACATACACGTCGAGGCAGGTTAGTTTCGCACAGCATCTCGCCTGAGGCATAGAGTCAAGGCCACGTCATCTCAGAGAGGATATTTCCCACACGACGCCCTGTCATTACGGCAGATGCGCCTGGTACTTGCGATTCCTCCGGCTGGTAATTCCTTCCTCCTCGACCTCCACCTCTTGCCGTCGGGTGAGGTGACTGGTGGCTATAGTAGGGTCGTCGTTAACTCAGCACTTCCCGAGAGTAGAGCCTCTTGTTTACACTATACCGTTTGCGTCAACATCTTATTGGTTGCGATCCCTAGCACTTGTGTCATAAGGGCGCCGCCTACCAGCGCGTTAGAGGCTCAGAAGTGACGATGCTATAAGCGCAACCTTGAAGAGCCCATCAAATGCCGCATCAACATAAGCCAAGCACTGAACTAGCGTGCAAGACTCCCGCCGATACATTTTTACTGTGAGTCTCTAAGCGGCGACCGTATAATTTTATTGGTGAAAAGTCAGTAGCAAAGTTCAGTGCCTATTTGAGTCGCATACATCCTGTTAGTAGGTTTTGAAGTAGTCTGAAAAGGCAGTTTTTAGCTATGTTTTAGGATGTAGAAACAGTGCTTTTAATTATCATTGGCATTTCGTCCTTGAGCGAAGCGTGTTTTTCTTGTTGTACAGTGACATAATGGGCACATGTAGAATAGTTTCGTTAGAAAACGTACTTTATTTACGAACTCACTGCAACACATTTGAAGTGCGTGGTAAGCGACGTCCTAAGTGAAGCTGCCGCGGGTACTTTCGCTTCTTCGAATCAGCTACGTTTGGCCCTCGCACGCCGTTCCTTAAGGTTGTTCAAGTGGGGAAAAAACATAATTTTATATTTGTATGAAATAGTGTTAGTTTTGTACACATTACTTGAGAGTACATATACCTCAAATGGAAAAAAATTAGCTCATCTAGTTTTCCCGTAATGGCACTTCAAATTCAAAATTTGCGTATTTTTACTTCATACAAAACTTGAAAACCAGTTAACATAAAGAAATGAAAAAAATCATATCAAAACTACGCGTTACTGTCTATGGCCTGTAGCATTTAAAACCCGTTACAAAAAATGTTTATGTTAAATAAAAAATTTCAAAATTTAATTTTTTTTTGGTACTTTTAGAAATTTATTTTAAACACA
>PNEQ01084558.1:0-16745 GCA_003012365.1 Medauroidea extradentata
CCCCTGCACACACTCTCTCCCACCCCTGCACACACTCTCTCCCACCCCGCACATACTCTCTCCCACCCCGCACACACTCTCTCCCGCCCCCGCACACACTCTCTCCTGCCTCCGCACACACTCTCTCTTGCTCAGTGCAATTCCTTGGAACCATTTTACTTCCATTCATAATTTTGAGAAATGTGATTTTTGGCAATGGCACCATCAAAATAGAGTTCCTTCTGGTTGAATGTCAGGGCAGCCTACCGTCCACTTATCTTCCTTTTTGTTGTGAACCTGGATGGCACATGCTTCTGCCACCTATGGACTAGGGGGATTATTTTGACAAAACTTTTGCTTTATAGACAACAATAAGTGCATCTGAATTTTTTCAGTACTGTAGTAAAATATTTACTTTACCTACAAACGCTATGTAGGCCACTATGTACAAACAGATTCATACTACCACATTAAACATTTTTGGTGATAACGGAAGATTATACTTTTGTTCCAAAGATGTCTGTCTGTTGATATATAAATTAATATTTCCCATAGTTGGTTTTTTTTTTTTTTTTTTTTCGAAAATATTTTTTTAAAGCAGGCTTTTCACTTGTGAGGAGTCACTTGATGCACTGTGTTCTCATTTTTTTGGGACAATAGTGTACTGTATGTACCTTTCTTAGATGTGATTTTAACTGGAAGATGTGTATCTATTGATATAAATTGATGCTTGATTTATCAAGTGTCATTTTTTATGCAAAATGCTACTAAAAGAAGACAATGCCTGTTAAAATTTCTTGGTGCTCTGTGTTATAATATTTTTTGGGACAAAGGCAGGTGAAGTATAGATCATCCATCTAGAGTTGTCCGTTCATTGTTATTAATCAATATTTATTTTATTTGAAAACTTCTAGTTTCTGCTTCAGAGACAGTTAAAAATCAGCTTTATTAAGGAAAAACTGCACAGTTAACACAATTTTAGTTTTTGGGAGAACAAATTATCTTACCTTTGTTTCTACGAGAGTTCTTTTAGGAACCATGAAGCGTTTTAATATCAGGACCCCCAACTGCCATATAGTGACACTGAAAATTTTTGGGGGAGCACATAACAAAACTAACTTAAAAATTGTGTTAAAAGCAATAATTCTGTACACACAAATATCAGTAGTTATGTCTACAGCTATGTCAAAGGATTGAGTTGTGCAAATATTTAGTTTTACATGTAAAAGTATATTTTTGTTATTTTGAAGTGCGGGGGAAAGAAATACCACATGCCCTTCCCCGAGGATATGCCAGTGCCAAGTACTGCATCAGTCTGCACTACAACCTCATGTGCTGCTAGCTCTCCAGCTAGTAAATGAACAATAAAACATGCACATTCTCTAACCGTTCTGAATTTTCGGCTAAGAGTTCCAAGTGTTCCTGTCGTTGAGATATTTTACAAATGAACAAAAATGCTAGTGGTTTGTATAAAGTTATATTAATCTTCTGTGAACATTGTGTAGTGACTGTTGATTTTTAGGTGAGCTCCGGTTGCTCTGGAAGCCCCTGTGCCTTTGGTTGTACATCACTTGGAGGGAACAGCTTCACCTGTGGTTGCCCGGCAGGATATCAGCGGATTGGACAGGTAATACTGTGAATATAAGTACAGTGAAAGTCCGTTATAACGTAAATTTATAATGGCAATAAAAGTTTATGTTATAGTGAATTATCATTATAAACCAAATTTTAAAAATTATATATGTACAGCATTATGTTTATTTATTATTTGACTCTATATTCTACTGTGGACATTCACAGCAAAAATTATGTAAATGTACATAAAATTCACTACAATAACAACCAGCACTCACTGCAAAATTATTAGTGGTGCGGCCATGATGCAACGCGACTAGCGGCCTTGACACACAGTGTGGCAATGCGCTCAGTCATAGTCAGCGTACGGAATCACTCGTCATGTTGCTTCCTGTCGCTTTGGCTGCAGCTGCATTGCAGTAGGCGTGTGTGTTGGGCTTGTTTTAAAAACTTACAAACTATATTTTACATTTTTTAATGTGCATAATTTAATTTGTTGCCTACTATCTATGAAAATTACCAAATAAAATTAAATATCTCTGTATAACTGACCAACAACAGAAATAAAAAAGAACCACTTTTGAAATTATTGGCCCGTAACATAAAAAAAATGCACTCAATCGGACATAAAAATAAAAAATCCCTCCTTAAAAAACGAATAGATTTTTGTTTACTTGTTTTTCACAACCCTTTCGGGCATAAGAAATGACTGGACTTCATGAAACTTAAGCAAGTCTTCTATCGAAGCATTCTTAAGGCGTTTACAGAAACTACTTCGGATCGACTCGATAGTGAGTAAATCTGTCGGAAACGTCATGCAATAAAGATCTACCAGCCCTCAAGCTCTCAAAATGTTAAACTCAATCCCGGTGCCGGATCCACATAGATTAACGCTGCTTGGGATAAAGACATTGCAGGCTACATTGGCCTGCTCATAAAATTAAAGAATAAAAATTATTTGTATTTAAAAAAAAAATTATTGAATTTTTTAAATTTTTATTTTCAGTTTCAGCATTTGTTTAAAATTCAAATAATTTTTATTCTTTAATTTTATGAGCATGTCATTGTAACCTACAATGTCTTTATCCACTGTGATTTTTTTCAGTTTTTTATATCAGTTGGTTTTAGTGTGGTCGTTAAAACGGAAACATGCAAAATATGACTTTAACAAGCCATTACGCGAAAACTATGAGAGATAAAAAATTTTCATGAGAGCCAAATTTAGTCACAATTTGTGTCTAAAATAAGAAAAAAAATATGTTGTACGAATAAAAAAATTAAATAATGATCATGAAAATTGTGGTAGATCGCGCCCTTAAGCATCAAACAACTGAGTAGATCCAGTCACATGACCAGCACTACCGTACCGACCCAGTATGTTTTCATAAGCACCTTTATGCTGATATAAAAAATGGATCAAGTCAAGTGCCTGCATCAGTGAAACTTGCGACGAAACAGCCACGTCTTTTAGTTCGTATTGATAAGAATTGACAAGCTCTACAAGTACGAAAATATTTAGGCTGGCGCAAAGCACCGTACACTGTCCTGTCCGTGCGACTCGAGTGAGACTAGTTATGCTTACTTGCGGACCACGGTCAGCAAGCCGCAGAACAAGTTATGCTCACTTGCAGGCCACGGTCAGCAAGCCGCAGAACAAATTATCCTCACTTACGGGCCCGGGGCAACGTGCTGCAAAACAGCGTTTGTTCGCAACGAGGCCCCGTGACATTGCCAAGTCGCACGTGCGACAGCTAGCATGTAGCGGAACTCTCTCATCATGCCTGCCTTGTGAAGAAGTTGAGGAGGGGAAACAGCCCTGCCTCCGCCGTAAACACTCAGATTGGTTGGCCCTCACCTTTGCTTTCACTACTACGCCTTTCTACAACTTCCAAATCTGTGCATTGCGAATTTGCGCTGCTGAAGTGCTCTGCCTGCTGAGCATTTTGCAATTTTGCTGACGGCACTATTTTCGAAGCTCTTTGTCCCGACCGGTAAGCAACGCCCATTTTCACCCCCACCCTCGACACTAGCTTCCCTCCTTTCCTCACTCCCTCCCCATACTGACACAGGATACCACTCCCTCTCCCAACAATTCATTTTTTCAACCCATGCCTTTCTCTTCTTCTTCCAAGCCGCCCAGAAAAAGTACGAGACTGCTGGCTTGCACATGCCTGCCCTGATGCTGTTAATTATATGCGTAGGCAGTTCATTCATACTTTTAACATTATTTTTATTTCAAATTAAGTAATTATAGATGGCGCTGCCACTAATTGTGCTAGCGGCTCATTACTGTAACTCATGATGCGTATACAAATGCTTGTTCCTACACTTTAGGTAACAATGCCTATCCACCTGACTGCTACACAGTAAGATCTTTGTTCAAGTTTCTGTGCCTTCGCTAAGGCTAAATGCTTTTAAATTACGCCAAGTTAATGATTATCAGTTCTTGTTACCAACAGCTGGGTAAAGGCCATCTTAGCAGAATGAGCAGTCGACAGTCTGATGTCCGAGCGAGACTCGCAGCTGGGCAAACTATGCTCATTGTGGGGCCCCACCTTGTGCGACTTTGTCAAGTCACCCACATCTTGCTTCATTTGACGAACACGTGAAACACTGCATTGTTTTTTAGGAAAATTAAAGCTGTGTAAGGTATCATTATAATGAAAATTACTTTGCGCCATATTTGTTATAACCAAATTTTTTAAACATACAACATACTGGGAAACCAATGGTACCAGTAAAAATTGTCGTTATAGCGGACTTATCGTTATATGCCATACTCGTTACAACAGACTTTCACTGTAATTGCAAAGGGGCTCGTAACTTTAAAAATTTGATTAGTATTTGTTACCAGCAAAGTTATTTTTGGTAACTGTGACATCAGAATAAGTTATTATAGTCAGGTTAATAATACAGTATAACACCAATTTTACGAACTCTGTCTTAATGAAACATGAATTCAGCGACAATATTTTTTAGAATCGTGACTCAAGGTTCTCTATTTAACTGACTCTGATTCAATGAAACATTGATTTAGTGGAGAGAATTGTGACATTTAGTTAAATTAGGGTTCTACTGTAAATCTGTCTAATATTCTTGTTACTTATGTGTTTGATAGTAGAATATTTATATAGTAGGTATTTATTAAACTGTTTTATTTGGCTTTTTAATTTTACAATTTAAACTTACCCACATTTGTTTTACAGGGCCATTGTTTATCTACCATCAATCCATTGTCAAGTGACTATACAGGTGTTGGAGAAGACATTGGCAACGTCCCTACTTATCCAATAGACACGGCTGAAAGCTACCAAGTACCTGACGATAAGCTCATATCTACAGAAGGCTGCTTTTCCTGCAAGGTAGCTAAGCAATTTTATATGTGGTTGTTGCATAAAATTGATGCAATTATTTTCCTTGGGAGAGTTAGTGGAATGATAAACAGTCATATTTATATTGCAAAATTAATTTTGGAGGAAAAAAACTTCTTGTGTCTCACAAAGGGTTGGATGAGAGGAATGGTACTTATTCACACATGTACCTCTTTGTCCTTGCCACTTGTCTATGTTGCTACAGGGTGCCATTGTACAATAACCACTGCATAAAGGCTATTTTCTGAACTCTAGTGGGTCACTGGTTCGAGCTGATGAGATATAGAATGGAAAATAGTGGGAGGGGTTGTCCAAATCTACAGTGAAACATCTTTAGTAAACACCTGAAGAGACGTAAATGTTTCAGGTTGTAATAATGTGTGTATTAATGATGTCACTCACCTTGTGTTTCGATTGCTTTGCAATGTGTTCGTAAATACATTTTTTTCCTAAACTGTTCCAGATGTGCCTATTGTCGTTCAAAATTTACAAACAGAATGTATGCGATACTCTGATAGAAATGTGCATTAAACTCTACAAACTTTCCACCATAATAATATGTTCACCACCCAAAGTCCCACAGTAAAGATGGATCAGCAGCAATTTTCCATGCTAGTTCAGTGCTTGGTTCGTTGGGACTATGCTGCATTTGATGCATGCTTTAAAATTGTCCTAATAGCTTCATCACTGCTGTGAATTTAACATGCTGGTAGGCTGTGCCCTTAACAGATGTTTACAACTTAGTATTTAGTTTCTTATTCCGAAGGGAAAGAATAACCATATTGTACATATGAGTTTGAATTTTCTGTTGTATCTTCTGTAATTACTAGAGATGATGGTTCACCACGGGAAAACTTGACTGTTTGCTGGAATTCAACAAACATTCAGCTTACCAGAAGATTACTGGAATTAGCTTGTACTAGGTGCTGTTACCCTATTTGACTATAATATTTGATACCAGTTATTGCTCTGCAGATGACTACGTTGTGTCAGAAGTATAACACCCAATCATATATGTTACAGAAAATACAGCATCTTCAAGGGTATGTTGGCACAAAACATTTTCATGATATACCATCATCTCTAGTACCTAATTACTGAATTGTTTTAGGAGTAGAAATATTATTTTTAACACTTTTTGAGTCTAATGTTCTGAAGAGAGCTATGAGGAAAATAAATATAAATATATATAATAAGATTTGAACAGCGTTTTATTTTAAAAAGAAAAACAAGGTTAGTTAGTATACTAAAATAATTGTTCATTATCTTGCCACCTCTTGGTAAAAAAGTGTTGATGAAACTGCATTTTAACTGGCTACTCTAACTGAATCAGTACTGCATAGAACATGGGAAGTTTTGCTGTTAAAACTGGCACAGAAATTCCAGTAAATGAATATAATTTTGCAACAATTAATTCTACTGTTTTTTTCTGCAAAAATACATTTTAATTGCTATGTTTGAAAGTATGTATTAAACTGCATATGTGGAGCACCTACTAACTACGGTGGACTTGGCTGAAACTCAGTTTTCATGGGTTTTGATCAGCAACCTAGCCAGAATTTTTTTTCGGGGGGGTTAGGGGGCATATTATTGTTGCACTGTATTACACACACACACACACACACACACACATATAGGTGATCTGGGTTCTATTCCAGACGGAGTCTGTCCCCGGATTACCGCATGTGGGAATTGTGTCGGATGATGCCGCTGGTCAGCAGGTTTTCACAGGGATCTTTCGTTTACCTGCCCCTTCATTTTGGTGCTGCTTAATACGCACATCTTGTCACCCCTCACCAGTTGTTAAAGACCTTGATGTTAACTGCTGATCTAAATCTCTTCATTCACTAAGCAAGGTGCTCCCTACTACCAATAGACGTGTGATTACACATTTCAGTATGGTGGGTGATAAGCGGTGGTGTTTTTATCTGTGTTGCGTGTTCTCCTACCTGTAAGTATGAGTCTGTAAGTACTTGTACATATCTGTCTACATGTTTTAGTAAATGTAATGTCTTGAAATATTAACAGCTTGAATTGAAAGCCCATGATGCACTGTCACTCTGTGCTGTGTTCCAGCACTTAATGTAGCAAGAGGTGGGTAAGGGGCAATGGGAGGGCGTCCAACCATTGGTATGGGCTGTTTTCATGGTAATGTGAGCAATTTTTTACGCAGTCTCATTACACACTGTGTTTATCACTTGCGTAGCAGTGTTTGCATTAACAAGTGGGAGAAGGACATAAATAGGCTGAAATATAAAAAGGAACCAGGGCTTCAATGAAAAGTACCCATTCGATCGTGAACAGCCTATAGCCACAGTCTTGCAGATCGGGACATTTTCCTGAACCCAACATTGTATGTACAGTAGTTAAATGGTTTTGAACTACATAAAGAATGTTATTATTTCAGGATAAATTAAGTGATGACAAAGTCGGGCACATTTCATTAAGTCAAAATAAACAAGGCAAAAACAGATGGGGATGTATCACTGCAGCATTGAAAGAAGTTATCCACATGTGCAATTTGCCTCTTTTGAAATAGTATATACTTAAATTCTGTTTTATAGTTTCAATTGTTTAGTATAAAAAAATTTTTTTATGTTGATAAACATTTGTTGTGTTATGGTTTACGTACTTTGGTGTCTTCATTTAAAAGCAAATATGCGTAATTTAGTATTTTATAACTATCAATGTTATTATTATCATCATTATTTTTGTCATTATTATTACTCTCAAAACTACTGCTTGTTTGTATGTACTATCATAAAACTAATCAAACATATGCAATATTACAATTAAAAATACATTACCATTATACATATTGAAACCCAACTATGATTTTAATGATTTATCTATCATCAAATTGTGATAAGAGGAAAGGTGACAAATTTTACTCTGTTATTTAAGTCTTAAAAACAGCAATTGATAGTTTCAAAAATATGTTGTGCAGGTGAATGGCAGACACAAAAGATCATCACAGTTGCAAAAGAATAATCAAACAACTGTGGTAGATAGCTGGAAGAGAATTTTTGCCAAGAAATTTATAAATGTGAAGAGAAATATTTCTTTGTCAGAGAAGTTTCTCGGATCACCAACCAAACCACATATGAAGGTAATTGTAACATTTATTTACTTCCAAGAGATGACATAATTCAAAGGTTTATTTCAATACTGTAAGTCTTTAAGTTTTCACGAGGGTGAATGAGATCAAAAGAACTTTTAGAAAAAAGATACAGTATGTATAAAAAAAAATTTCATTGAAAATAAACTTAAACCAGCAGCAAATAGTTAAAAATTGTTGACACCTCAAAACATTAAAATGGTAAAATTCAAGATAACAGCAAAGAGTTTTATGGTTACAGTGGAATAAAATATTTTGTTTACATTACTTGCAGTTTGTTCATTTAGAACAGTTTTTTTCAAATACATACATTTAACTGATTCACATGATACAGCCGTCAGGCATACAATCCGTACACCCCAGTTCTGTGTCCCTGACGTTCACACATATTGTCCGTCCTAGCAACAGTGTAGCAACAAACACGACTATATGATGATGTTACTAAGAACAGTATGTGCGTCAACATGCTACCGTCGTCATTACAGTTATGTCTTTACAGACAAAAACTACATAGGTACTAGAGAGGGATTCAAAGATAATGTGCGGACTATAGGTATAGTTAAAAAATTTCCTGGAAAGTATATTTTACTTTTTGTAAAAGTTTTGAAACTAATTTGATTTAAAAGAATTTTCAATACTATGGTGATACAATGTCTCATACTATACAAATACAAAACAAGACGTTCATTGTTACAAAGTTATAACTAGTGTTAACTAGTGCTTTATCAAGTAAATAACAAAATCCTCCAACAGCAGGATAGGTTGTCACACTTGTCGACTTACGTGTTTCATTCAAGCACTGTTGCATTGCAGTTTGTGAAGCCAAATCCACATAATGTGATACAAATTTAATTTTACGTTACAAATTGCAATTTGCAGGTTTCTCACACGAATAAATACACCCTAACAAAAGTATACTTGTGAGTCAAAGAATCATACGTTGAGAATGATTCAAAGCAATGTGCAACAAAGAAAAGAGAGTATTAATTTTGTAAACTTTATTATTAAGGTTTTGTTTTTTCCTTAAAAATTTCTACATATTGTGTGTACTAAGACGTTTTAATATAAGATATAAGAATGGTGGGAAATAGTCCGCTAGGCTAATAAAGTAATGTAACAGACAGAAATACAAGTACTTACAGTTGATACTTGTAAATAGGTACATACACACAAAGGGACGACACACATTTTTCCACCGAAGCGCGGTCGCGACGTTTCGCCAGTATTAAACTGGCTTCCTCTGCAAAATGTTGCGACCGCGCTTCCGCGGGAAAATGTGTGTCGCCCCTTCGTGTGTGTGTACCTATTTACAAGTATCAACTGTAAGTACTTGTACTTCTGTCTGTTACTTTACTAAGACATTTTAATAATATTGCATGGTAGTTTACTACAGATACTAAAAAAAGTCAAATAACATAAGCTCCTGGTCTCATTTACCGTATTTACCCATGTACCACCCGCCCCCATGTAAGACCCGTACCCCATATTGTCAACATACTCTTGAAAAAAAAAATTCCCTATTTGTTTGAATTTAACTAATTTTTGCGTAAAAAACTTAATGAAATTATACCCCAGAAGTATAGACCCGCACCCCTTATTGTTAATATGCTCTAATGAATAATTATTTTTTTCACTATTTTGTTTGAATTTAATTTACTTTTGTGCAAAACTGTAATGAAGTTATACCCTAGAAGTATACCTAAATATTGCGTAGCACCATGCACAGCATGTTGGAACAAAGATGGCAATGGCTGGCTGCATGGAACATGGGCGAATGATCCATTACAATGTGTACTGCACTCTGCTAGCTACAAGCCGTAACTGAAGAGCACGCTCAGCCGCACTACTGTGATACATTCTGACGGAGCCACGAAACACTATATCGGCCTCCGCGCTGCTGGTGCGTGCGTAGATGCTTGTTCATCCGACCAAACAAGTCAAATAATTCATCATCAATCATCATTGTTGTAATATGCAGACGTTTTTAGAATAAAACAATACATTAAATTGCGTGGTGCTGGCTTGGCACAGCTCGGCATGGCCCGGCGCTGCCTAGATTGCTGGAGTTTAGCACGTCCCGGAGGGCAGCCATGGCATCACAAGCTGTACACATGGCACAGTGCGTGGCTGACAGTAATGCCGGTGTTGTGCATTTACATCTAATAAGCGAAAATCTGATGTTATTGTTATATACTCATATTTCCTTTGTAATAAATGCTTCCAGGCGTCTGTAATGTATGGTAAATCCCATTTTTCCAGGCCTCATTTTTTATCCAAACCCTTGATTTACGTGTATGACCCACACCCTAAGTTTTCAATTTAGTTTTTTGGGAAAAAAAAATGTGTGGGTGGTATATGAATAAATACAGTATTCGTTAAGAAGTAAACATCATGATAAAAATAAGTCTAATATTAATTTTGACCTTCTTTGGTATAAGTGGTGAGTGGTGAATATTATAGAATTGGACATCTGTCTCTCGCATTTCTGTGCATAGGTTCATAAGCGCAATCTTAAGAAGAGAAAAGTACGACATCACCACGACGATGAACAGATTGTTCTGGAAGTCAGTGTTGTGCAGACAAAACATCGCAAGAGGATAATTAAGCTGTTGCCAGCAGTGAAGGTGAGAACTACTTGATTCATAAAAAGTGCCATTATTTCGGTCACTTACATACAAGTTTTTTACTTTTAACCTACTCACAATTTCAGAGGTGTAATATAAACATTTACTATGTACATAATGCAATGTCATTTTGGCTTTTCCATGCTACGGTACATTATTTAGGGCGAACGAAAAGGTAAGGCAGAGGAGGTACACTAGACCCCCGATTTTACGAATACTCACGGTTCATCTCATCGCATTCGTAAAATAGCTACCTACCTTCGTAAATTCGATAGCAGCTTATTTTGCCCCCCCCCCTCTCCCGACCTTAACATAAAATTTTAAAATTGCATTTTTTCTGCAAAGTGTCTCTAGTCAGGCCCGACTTCCGTGCGTTTTGCGGGAAATTAATTAACGTAATAATGTAAACATATATTGATATCAGTAGCCTTATGTCACACTGTTGAGCGGTATATTTGACCGACCCTTGTCCCCAAAAAATTAGAAAATCGAGATTCCGAGTGTCTTCTCTCGAAAGAATAGTCCGACTTCCGTAGCATTTAACGGAAAAATAAAGCAAGTGACAGTTGAAATATAAATTTATATCAATAGGTAGATGTCTTACGATCAAAAGAACACCACTAAACAAGGGATATGACTGATCCTTTTCCTGAAGAAAAAAAAAATGAAAAAACCAAGCTGCCGAGTGCCTTCTCGCGAGCGAATAGCCTGATTTGCGTAGCGTTTAATGGGAAAGAAAGTAGGCATTCCTTACTAGCACAACACCCTTGTAAATTATTCACCAAAGAAAGAAGGAAAAACCAGATGTATTTATTCATTGTGCAGTTTTATATAACTTAATGTCAAAACAATCCCTCAACATTTGATGAATTGTACACGAACGTAGATATAAGTAGCGTGCAGAGCGGACAGATAGCGCAACTGTATGAACGTTCACAAGATGGAAGATAGATAGCGGCATCGTAGCATATTCCGATGTTCAATGTTCCAAAAACGCCATTTTGTGACATTCTTACCTAAAATCTTAGAGAATTAGATGTATAAATGGTTGCAAATAATCACTTTCACAGCCAGTACAATAGGGTAAAAATAAATTAGGAGTTCCGGGATTATGTAATACACGAACGTCTATTTATTTTTCAAGTTCGACATACACGGAGACAAATGTTTCTACACGTAGATAATAGGTAGCGCTATTATCGTGCTCACTTGTGAAATGCACGTTGTACGACATGAAGTAACGCGTTGTTTAAGCAAATTATGTGCCAAGTTAATTGTTTTTAAGTACGTACGCTGTTAACCCTATAAAGAAAAATAATATCACGCTATTATTTATAGGGTTTGTGTAAAAAAGTAAACACATTCGGCACGAGGTGAGAGAGATATAAGAAGTTGTGAAACAGCCTAGAAGGAGACTGTACTATAGTTAAATGAGCATATGCGCATGCGCTGAAACTTTGCGACTATAGTACGACCTTAATATAGATCCTAATACGTCGTAGTTGATGCAGACAGCGCCGCTACCACACCGTTTTCAAAACTGTCACTGCCATATTTTTTAACGGGTTTTCACTATTTTTGTTTTATTTTTAATACTGTCACAAGTAATAACTGCAACTCTACAATTCATATTTTAATGCCGTGAATTAGATAATGCATGTTTTATTCATTGTCAATGTAATTCCTTACAATTATTTTTTCATCATTGAATTTTGTAATTTTTTGAAGGTTCCTGAGGTTGTATTCGTAGAATCGCTACCTTCGTTAAATCCAGGGTTCGTAAAATGGGGGGTCTAGCATACATGCACAGAGGCTTGAATTTTTTAAATTTTATTGGTGTTATTATATATCTTTACGCTGTAAGAGGGGCTACTTCTGCAATATTGTTGTTGTGTGAGGAATGATGTCCCTGTTATGGCGGCGACGGTTGTAACGGGGCTACTGTGTTGCGTGGATGATGATGTTGGAGGTTATGATGTCGTTGTAGTTGATGTTCCAGTTGGAGGCAACAACTTTACAAATTAGACTTTTCTTTGTTTTTTATTTACATGCCCGGATAGCCTGAGGTGTTTACATAAGGATTTTACGTAGAGAAAAAGAAAAGAAACAAATCTATTTTATAAACTTTCTGTCTCTTTTAATAATAGTTCACCAGACGTACATTGCACAGTAACGTACAAAAAACTTTTCAATGACTTCATCTACTTTAGGCGTGAACGTGAATAGGTGACACCAGTAGCAGAATTCACCTAGTCATGAGTATTCGTCCAAGTCTATTATCGGTTGTGATCTGCCTCAGTTTGCTCCACAAAGGAAAACGACTTGCGTACTACGCTCAATAAACACAGCAAAAAAGAATATATATATAATATGAAGAAATTAGTGATGGCAATACTGCCCACCTCACTCGCGAATCCACCCTTTAGGCTTCACCGCCGCTCTACCACATTTAACACGTCCTCTTCCTCCCGTCATGACGCCCCAACTAATCTAAAAACTTAGCCTGCCACCTTTCCGCAACCGAGTCCATGCTCCGACACATTACGACTGCCTGTTTGCAAACTTCGACGATAACTTAGCCGGCCATCTTTCGGCAACAGCTCCCTAGCTCCGATAGATGACAACCGAATGTTTACAAGCTCCAACTAAAAACGTAGTGGGCCATCTCCTGGCGACGAGCTCTGATGTATCACAACTGACTCCTCCCGGGCGAACATTCTGACGTACTCGGCCGAGCGGCGGAGGGATACATCAGGATCCAACTTGCCTAAAAGCTGGTCAATTGACGTTTACTAAGGTAGCAAACTATGTAACATATTTTCTTGGCTTGTGGGTGTGAGCCGCGTCTGGAGATTGTCTTGCGACGTTGCAGCTGCCATTATCAGGTAGTCGGAGTCGGAGACCAACGGATGCAATTTTTTTTCCTAACTTACCGTAACTACTGTGTTATGTATGAGGCCCGGGGAAGGAGCCGGACTAAGTGTGTCTCAGGGCTGAGCCCCATACGCCTACAAGGGGGAAGTTTAATGCAGAGGAGGCATGCATCGCGGCAGAGAGGGATTGGGCAGACATGGCCGCGATTGGGGCCATGTCTACCTCCCTAAGTGTACGTATAGCTAAGCCATAATCTAAGAAGAGAGAGGGAAGAACCGGCATAGTACCGTAAAAACCCTCTCAACAGATTAGGAGTGTAACCACTCAGCAGTTACATGCATTAAAAATAAAAATGGCACTGGAAAAGTAGGAAGGTCCAGGTTGTTAGTAGAGTTGTGAAGTAAGAGTGGGGCAGGGGGGCGGGAACTGTATTTAATTTCTTTAATTTCCTTTTTCTTTCATTTTGGGAAGGCGCTGGTTTTAACGAGGGCACTGTGGGTTAGCGCAATGCCCTGGTGGAGGACGAAGTAACTGGTGGATGCAAGAGTTGCAGGTCCTTATATACCCTGGTGTCTGGGTGGCTGCTTCCTGGTTGGCTGGGCCTGTCGGCCAATCACAGGCCTGCTTGCACCTGATTGGCCGAGGTGGTTAGCCAATCCTGGCTCTCTCCTGTTGGACCTTCTGATCGGTTGGGTTGGCTAGCCAATCCTGGTGAGTCTGTCGTGACTGCCCTCTGGTAGCTTGATTTCGCATCATCCACAAATAAATGTGACCAAATTTTGCTTAGCCGATATCCATCTTCCCTGTTGATGTTGTTAGGGTGTTTTATTACCTCTATTGCCTCTCTCACGGTTCTCTGATAATAATTACTGATGTTGGTTATTGTGGAGAACTTGTCAGAGTGTTCTGCTGTTGATGACTGCTGGTTTTCGTATTTGTATGCTCTGATCTGTTCTTTAATCAGGGTGGCTAGCAAAATCTGTAAAAAAATTCCCTGACTTTTCCAGGTCAGCTGCTCTTATTTGCCTGACCAACAAAATATCAATAAAATTAACCACGTATAATCGCGACAAAAAAATTTTTGGGGGTAAATATTAAGAATCGTTACTCATCGTGTACCAACCAAACTATTGATTTTAGACATATAGTTTATTTAGGAAAACTGTTTTTAGGGACGTTATGAGTAGTGCTATGCAAAAAAAATGTTTTGTTCGGTTAAGTTAGGTTGTTAGGTCAGGTAACAAATTTTTTATGTAGGACTACTTCTAATGTCTTTCCTACCGTAAAATTTTTGGTAGGTTGCCTAATTTAGGTTGGGAAACCAAATTTAATGTTTGTAACCTAATTTAACTTAAACTAACATAACCTAACACAACTTAAACAGCCTAACCTAACAAAAAAATTACATAGGAATACTTATGTCCATAGAAATATTTCACAATAAACTATATGTCCAAAATCAATAGTTTGGCCAGTAAACGATGAGTAGTGATACTTAATATTTATCTTTTTTTGTGAAGCTGAACACTATTAATCAACATAACTTCACCTTGCACAAATTATATAATATCTTCATTATTTACAAAGCAACAAAGTCCTAGGAATATTCAAATACAACAATTTTTTAATTTTGTCAATCCACTTTCCACTTTTAAAATGCTGTTGTTGTGATGGAGAGAAAAGCTCTTGATACCAGAATTAAAAGCATTTAAGTTGTCTAAAAACAGATGTGCAATACCTGGTCAACACACCATCACTCTTTGAATCCCAAAAACATACTGTAATGTGCACTTGATGTTTTTGAGAAACCTTGTTCAATGATTCGTCAAAACAAACTACAACCTTCTTCCCCTCTAGCAATTAACTCATTTCATCCATGAAATATGACGCAAGACCAAATGTGATGTAAAAACCTATCTTATCTTGCTGTAACTGAAGTTTCTTTGCTGTGACACTAATCTGGAAACATAGTTGTTTCGCATTGTACAGATTTGAAAAAAAGCAACAAGACTACCTTCATAGTTTAAACTCCCAGCCTACTTAGGGTTTTCTGCCTTCAATGTGGCTCATTACAGAACGCCGGCCCGTGTTGCTTAAAGAAAAAATAACATTGCACGAATTGCACCTTGCCAAGTTATCACCAAAATCTTCGCGATTCATTTAATAGTAGTAGGATCGGTTAACCAATACAGTCTCTTTCTTCCTGTTATGACTGATTTCCCTAAATTAATTACGTTGTGGAAATAACACACATTGTGGAATTAACACACATTTCCAGATATTTTTAATGCACTTAATCATTTTCATAAACGCACACGAGATCACGTTATGCTGTAACTTTTTAACACACCATTGTCACTACACGAGCCAAAAAGTTCAGGCGTGTTCTGCCATTACGCGGTACGGTAGATAAAATACAATTTAAATGTAAATCCACGAACTTCAGACATGATGAGAAGATATAAATACACGCACGAAGCATAGAAAAAAATATTCGCGCCACGCCAAGTAAACAATAAACAACCGACGATTACGAATGTATCACAGCATGTCGCATGTTAAGAACAAAAGCGCTGAGAATCCTATGTTGCCAAGTCCACGCCTTCAATTTCTACTACGAACTCTTGAGGAAAAAGACCACAACTGTTTAAAACCCACGTTATTAACTAAAACTTCATTAAAATTTACGACATTTTGCAAACGGTATGAAGAAACACTACGAGAGAGTAATTTTTTACCGCTGTGGAAACTTGAAAACATCACAACACATTGTCAGGGAAACTATTGGTCTGGCAACACTGGCGAGAACCACTGAAAATTCTGGTACAAAACACCTAAAAAATTGTATTAGAGACAAAAAACTGGAACTATAAAATTGGTATATGTACCAAGAAAATGGTACGTTATGTTCGCGGAAATGTTCGTTTACCAAATTTTGAAATTCCAGGTTTATTTAGAGAATTCCCTGACTTTTCCCGGTTTTCTCGGTTTTCCCGTCGCTCGCCACCCTGTTAATTCTTGTTGTGATTTTTCTGCCTGTTTGTCCTATGTACACTTTCCTACATGAGCAAGGAACTTTGTATATTCCTGCCTGTTCTTCGGCTGGTGTTTTATCTTTTGCCGATCCCAGGATGCCTTCTATCTTGTTGATAGGTTTCGAGATGGTATGTATATCGTGCTTCTTCAAAAATGCCTGTGATATGT
>PNEQ01084558.1:16845-53189 GCA_003012365.1 Medauroidea extradentata
AAAAATCCAAACAAGGCAAAATATAAGAAAAAGTTACTTAGAAAAGTTGCTTGAAATTAAATTAGCTTTAAAATGAATCGAAACACGCTGCAAATCAGGTAAAATTGACACGTAAAATTTCATACTTTTATCATGCCTTAGCAGTTAAACTTTATATTTTGAATAAAATTTTAATGTTAATTTCTCTACTAGCATCCCTAATTAATATGTTGGATCCTGCCGTATACATCCTTATACCTGGTTAAGTTGGCCTACTTAAAATTGTTATAAACAGTAAAAAAAGTATTCTTTAAATAAGACAAAAAAAATGAAATTACTATTGATAAGTAAGAGACCAAGCAGGGCTACGTGCCAGTGCATGTCACAACGCAAACACACAATAATTTCTCACGAATAAATATTGTCAAATGTTAAGCAGTGTCCAGCAAAATTAAAATGTACTGTATATTCAAAATGGTAGGGCGATGAACATTCAAAATTGTACAGGGCCCTAAATATTCTTGCCATAGAAGACTGGAAATCCAGTAGATCATGTAGTCATTCATCAATTTTTTAAAAACTAACTACAGTAAAACCTCGCTGATGCGATTCCCCTCTGATGCGTCCTTTCCGTTTATACGACCCTATTTTGAGAAACCGTGAAAAATTTAGAGTCTAAAAGTCAAAAATTTGAGTAAAATCGGCTGAAAAATATGTCTTTTATACTTTGTTGGTACTATGTGTCACATTTATCTTGGCAAGGGCTGTACTGCAAGCAGGCAGGCATACAACGGCTAAAAATAGATACCACCCCCTCCCTCGACTGTCCGCTAGCCAATACCGGTAAACTACCACACCACCTGATAGCATCTGCGCGCGCCTCTATTGCCGCCCAGATCCCGTACCTATGTCTTGCGACTCGTTCAATGCGTTAATGTGACCTTGCTCACTTGTGGATACGGTACTCTCGTTTGTTGATTCACATTTCTCTTGGTTCTTATTAGTTACAGTATTTGTTGACGACTTATTAAGCTTTGTTTCTTGGACGCCGATTTGGTTACAATGCTGGTTTGATTTTGTGAATAATTTTTGACGACACACATATTTTATTTTTGGATTTCGATTTGGTAGGTAACATTGTTAGCTTGATTCTGTGAACGATCGTTGACGACACGCGCAGTTTTACACTGATTTTGATTTGACTACATTTTTGACCTGATTTTGCCAATTATTGTTGACGATCGTGACTCGATTTTCGACTTACACGAACTCGCATAGCTGCCAACCTCAAGGATTCAGAAATAGTACAATTTTCAAAATTAGTAAAATTTTGCGTAAACGAGTTGCGGTATTTCACGTGTTGTGTATATGTAAATGCCATCGAACTAAAAAAAATTTGGCTATTTTTTAAACATAATATTACACTGTTAACATGTCAATATGTTGTATGCAAAATAAATTTACAATATGCTGAATAATTAATAAAATTACCTAACATTTTGACTACTATTCATATGTTGTGTTCATGGCTAAAATTGCATAGTCTTCCAAGAGCAATTATAAAGAAAACAAACTTAACAGGGAAATTACTGAACGAATTATAAATCAGGCTTACTTTGTTGTACCATCATAAATACTTCTCATAATATAAATATTCATACAAATCTAAACAAACCTAGTAGAGGTAGTTTTGCTTTCTTTTAATACATCAATAGATAAGCCCCTATGTTACGATTTCTGGTGATACAGCTTTTAAATTCTCTTTCACAGTTCCATAAATGCACGAAAAATTCTTAGAGTGCAAATTAGGCAATTTAATCACACTTGGCACATCTAACCACAACTCTCCGACACTGCAAATACTGTGGATTTGAGAAATAAATCTTACATCAATGAACGTGCAGATATGAGAGTATTTAATATCTTATAAAATACCACATACTCGTAAATTTTTGAACAGTTTTTACATCTGCATGATTTGGCAATTGTATAAAAACTCCATTGTAAAAACTGCAAAGTTGTATTTCCCAGTTATGAAAGTTGCAGTATTCCTACATTTTACGACTATTAAATATGCGACGTCGATACAATTACCGGCACTAAAATACGCCGTCACAATAACAAAATGATACATTTAACCTGGTCAAAAACAATGTTTACAAACATTACGCAACTACGACGTAAGTTTCAAAATTTGCTGGCAAAATAATAATTAAACGATAGTTTCTTTCAGTTCACAAGATTTTATGTATGTTCTTGAGCAATTACAACGATGAAACGGTAAATTGGAAAGCCACTTCAAATTGAAACAGTCTCGTGAATTTTGTTTGCACGAGTCACGACAGCCATTTTTATTTATTAGCAAGAAAGACAACTGCAATCAATCGGGTGTGTTCGGCAAAGTTCGGGATACGTTCGTACGATGCATGAATAAAACGGTATTCTGTAGTGAACAATATAGTACAATGGCTATAAATAAAGCTCGCTAGTTCCCAAAACTTTCTTTATTAGATACGACCTTAGAGTAAATATAGGATAGAGGGAGTATCCTCTATACATCTGCGTACGAAATTGTGTGTTCAACATGTATCACGTGACTTTAGTGAAATATGCGTGGGAGATTTGAAATAACATTAAGAGAGAAGATAATAATTGCTTAGTAAACACAACCATGTTGGGTTATTTTGGTACCATATGAATATATGAACTAAGGAGAACATATTACCACATTATCGCATAGTATAATTGCGTAGGAATTTCAGAACGACAAATTTAAACAATGTTTGCCACGTTACTGTTTTCCTTAACCCAACTGTTTTTAGTAAAAAATAAATATTAGCTATATACTTACTATAAGGTTTTGAACCGAGATCTTGGTGACACCACATGGCTAAATATGTATTCTGGAAGGTACACCATGAGTTTCAAACAACACGACTGCATTTTTACGGCGAGAAAACATAAATAAACAACACCAAACTCTCGAGACCATGTTGGACACACATTTGTGACGTCATGTTCCCTCTACTATATATTACCTCTTTGGATACGACACTGTAAGTCAGATATACATACCACATTACCGTACCGAAATTATGAGATTTCAGTACCAGATTTCTTTATGAACTAAGCAAACGGGAAACAAATTGGAAAGCTCGAAAATCGTACAATAATTCACATGAATCGTACAATCGTACAATAGGGCGCAAAATCGTGCATTGTACGGGAAAATCGTTAAGAGTTGGCAGCTACGAACTCGTGAATTCGTGAAAATGAGTGAAAATCGAGCCAGTTTGTTGCTCATGAAAAAATACGAAATCATCCAGGGATTGAATAAAAATACAGTTTCAAAGACGAAGATAACGCAGCAATATGGCATTATGAAGTCTACTCTCTTCACAATTTTCAAAAATAGAGAAGAAATTCTAAATGCAGTACAGAAGGAAGGCCGCAATGTGCAATTGAAAAATTTGAGGGTCGCAACGTACGATAACTTAGAGCAAGCTATGTTGGAGTGGTTTGGTGAGCTGAGAGCTCAAAATTTGCCTGTGAACGGACCAATGATGTTGGCAAAGGCGGACGAATTTGCATTGATGTTGGGAATAATGGACTTCAAGCGTTCAGTGGGGTCGCTGAATCGTTTCAAGACTCGACACGGAATATCCAGCCACAAGAATGTCGGCAAAAGTGTGTCTGTTGATCCTAAGTCGGTGAGTGAGTAGTTGCTCTTGCTCCAAAACGTCCTCAGCCATTACCAGCCCCGAGATGTGTATAATGCAGATGAGCTGGGGATGTTTTATAATCTTTGCCAGATCGCACTTTTGCGGTGAAAGAGGACTCGTGCAAGGGCGCGAAAAGGAGCAAGGAGCGCCTCATCGTCCTTCTGTGCTGCAACATGGACGGCAGTGACCAAATGAGGCCCCTTGTAATAGGCAAGTTTGAAAAACCGTGAGGTTTCAAGAGGAACTTTCTCCCTTGTGACTATGATTTCAACAGGAAATCAGGGATGAATGCGACAGTTTTTAAGAAGTGGCTTTGCAGTTTTGATGCCAAGATGGGTGTCATAAACAGAAAAGTCGCCCTCTTCATCGACAATTGCCCCGCATATCCAGCGCTTGATAACCTTAATTGAGCTGGTGTTCCTACCAAAGAACACCACTAGCGTGCTTCAGCCTCTGGACCAGGGAATAATCCAGCAGGTGAAGCTGAAGTTCCTAGAAATGCTGAAGCTTGACATCGGGAAAGAGATGGAGAAGTGGGACGTCTTTTGGGCAATGGAAGCAATTGCGGCCAGTTGGAGGTCGTTAAAACCAGCAGTTATCGCCAACTGTTTCCGACACGCCCACTTCGTCACACCAGTCAACGAAGATGCTGCCGTCCATGTGCCTATCGCTACCGCCAACCTTGAAATCCCCAACGACCCACCCACAGTGGACGCAGAGCCCCAGCCGGGCCCCTCGACAGAGCCGCAGCCTCAGACGTACACTCGGCCATGCAATGATGAAACATGTCAGCAATTGAACCCAGACTGCACGTTTGCAGAGTTTTTGACAGCGGATGACAACATTGCAGCTTGGGGCACGCTAGACGATGTCGATGACATCCAGGGGCAAGAGCCGAGCGATGAAGAGGTGGAAGCAGAAGAGCCCGAAGTTGCGCCAACGACTTTAGACGTCCTCAAAGCTGGGGACGTCCATGAATACAGCCTGAAGCTGCATAGTGCGAGTGACGCTGTGTGGTCCCAATTCACATAATTGAAACAGTTTGTGGAAAATGCCGTCATGAAGAAAAAGCAGGCACCAATTACAGACTTTTTTAAAAAGTGGGGCGGTGTTAGCTGCATATTTTTTTTTTGTTTATGTTTCTGTTTAATTTTGTTTGTTTTAGTCCCGTCGACGTTAACTTTCATAAGAGACTTTCACCTCACACACACACACACACACACACACACACACACACACACCAATGCAGCAGCTTGATTAGGAAAGTGTACAAACAACAAATGTGTTAAAACATTTACTTTAGCCTGAGATATGTAATATGTCAGCGAAGTACTGTAAGTGATCATGTTTAAATAAGCCTACATATCGTAGTTTATTCTTTCCACTTTTTTTAGTATTCTTTCACATGTGGCATGTCCATACAAACTTTACCGTTTGATTTCATTTAATTTTTACATCCACTTCACAAGTTTCTGGTGTATTTCTCATTAAGTAAAACAAAAGCAAAATGTAAACTCGGTTACGGTGAATGACAGACGCATACTAGCAACTGGCGGAGACGGACTGGCAAGTAGATGCGTGCGCAGCCACAGCTCCCTCCCCTCCCTTACTTACTCTCCTCGCATTCCATCAAGTCAACTAGACGGACCGGAGCTCGCCAGACCATTCGCCACACATCGCTATTGTGTCACGGAACGCAACCTTTTAAACGCCATTGTTAAAGCCCGCAAAAAAGATAATAAACCTTAAGTAAAAACTTATAATTTCAATACTAAATCGTCTGATTTTTCTATATAAAACCAACGAAAATGGACACGTCACACTGTGTTGAAATTTTTTTTTAGTCAAGGGGAGCTCCTACATGGCTTTCTGGGGTATCATTTTTTTCGGGAGACATCTGGCTATTTAAACACTGTAACATTAATTTTAAAAACTAGTTTTTTTTACACCATGTATGATTTGAATAATGCGAACAATGGCAATTTTTATGTATTTGGAATATGGGGGGGGGGGGGGGTCAAAGTTGGCTCAATATGGCCCAAATTCTCTATTGCGACCTTTCCGTTTATAAGTCAGTTTTTCTGGGAGCCGTGAGGGGTCCCATCAGCGGGATTCTACTGTAAATGGAATGAAGGTTTGGCTTAATTCAATTCCAAAGACATACCTTTCATGTCAACACTATTAGAGCCTATAAAAGTATATTCCAAGATGGGAGCTGTCTGAAATGTAATAATCATTGCAATAGCTGTGAAACCAGAATACTAACTTGCACCATTACAAGCATGAATGTTGGGCCTAACAAAGGCAAAATTTCAATAATAGCACACAGAAATAAACGATTGTTACTCGGTTTTAAACACATGTTTAGTCTTTATGGCAGGCAAGTAGGGCTTAGCACGTCATTGATAGTGAGGCTATTACAGATGTAAACATTGGCTTCGATAAATAATAAACTGAGAAGAAACCTGCCATGGCCTGTAGAGCACTACTGTATTTTCAAATACAAGGTTAATCTGGCAATTTTGAGCATTTATGTACACAGTTACCTTGTATAGGTCATTTGGAATAAACTGAGCACTAAAGATTTAACCTTTGAAAAAAATCACTAGCCATTACGGCATATAAGTCAACATTAACAACAGTTACATTATTGTTTGTATGGTTGGTAGCGAATAATTGCATGTAGTTCCGTGTATTTTCTTATTTGAATACAGTATTAGTGAAACATCAAATGCAAATGACCTCTCTGTATTTAATATACTTTAAAATATGTATTTAAGTTCTTACTGACATATAATTTTATTTAATTAGCACCAGCACAAAGCGACGCAATAAAGTTGATTATCGTTGGTACATGCCGCTAGTGCTTTGCGCCAAAGAGGTAGTTCAAAATTTCACTGACAGACGGCATCAGAGTTACGTTTTTGCCGCTTCGCTTGGAAGCGAATTACGTCATTCAGTTTGCTTGTCTGTTGTGTAATGAATATGGGTTTCTGATAAACACATTCAAAAGTATTAGAAGTGACTGTTTATGAATATCATTGCTAAATTATGTGAAGTCATTAGTAATATAAGTTATGTTTTATGGTCTCCAGCCTGAGTATCTGGAAATAGATATAGCATTTTTTCCCCTTGTTTCACACATTAAGTAAATATGTTATTTATTGTTTCACTTTACGTACGTCGTCGTTCATTTCAGTACGCTGAACAGAACTTGAATTCTTGAGTTGCGTGTGTCATTTTTAGTGGCGGTTTTAATTTAAAAGTTCACGTATACTGTGCATGCATTTACGAGATTCGTAACGGTAATAGCGGTGTTAGAGCAGACACAGAGAAACCAGTGTTATAAGACATTTACTCGCATGTATTTATAACTAAGATTACTACTGACTATAGCACAAATTCAACACACATGCATTTAATGAGTACATATTGTAGCTTAAATTTATCAGAGCCAGTGTAACGTAAATGTAAACATTGTACAAGCCTATGTAAATAAAAGCATATGGTAATGTTGATGTTTACATACAGCAGAAAGATATAAACTGGCAGAAAATAGAAATTAATCAGGACTTTTTTGAGTGCTCACTTTATTCCGAATCACCTATAACAACAATTTTTTTGCCCTGAAATATCGTACAGTGATTTTAACTGACTTTACTGCACCATGGAGAAGTGAGGAAAAGGAGGCTGAAAGGTGCATTCTCATGTTGCTCGATATGGGAAATGTGCGAAAAATTTTAGATATTAAAATGCAGCCAATCTGAAATCACTTGCCACACTGCAGTGAAAATTAATTTCCATATGCCAACATCATGCAGTTCCCTTAACTTCTGTGAGCTGCTCCTAAGATCTCCAACTTTTTAAGGACTTCCGTGACTGTAATGATTCGGAATTAGCCACACTATTTCCACTGTAATATCTGATAATATTTCAGAGCAAAGTAGAACAATGATAACTCACTGGAATACATTTGAGAGGATATGGAGTCCACTCCTAGCCCAGCCCTCATTTGCCATAGTTTTCCTATATTATTCCATCCAGGCAATACCAATAATGGTTCTTTGACACACTATGGCTGCTTTCTTTCCAATTCCTTATTCCACAAGCCTCAAAGTCTGTCACTTTTTTGTGACTGACATCACTAAAAGTTATTTTTATCAATAAGTGATTTTTTTTTTTACTTTTTTCATGTTTTCGATTAGTGTTTTTTATGTATATTACACATGTACTTATATATAATAAAAGGTTTTCTCTCTTTAATTTTTGTATAAGAAATAGCAGGCTGCAGTTAATGCAGAGTAGGCCTACACCTCTTTGTTGATATGTAAGAAAAACTATGTACGTCTTAAAGGATATTTAAATGCTGCCCTTATGAAGAGTACTGTAAGAATATTTGAAATGAAACAATGTGGAATTCAATACAATGTTGAGGTCACCTTTATAGCTCCATTGCTTCCGAGCCTTAAGTTGGTAATTTATTTTGCAGTAGTATAAGGTATAATGTTATTTTGTCACATTTAATAATTTTTACGTTCACTTTTTCACTTTATAAACAATTTTTAGTCACTTTTTTAATCAGAAAGGTCACTTCTGTCACTATTATGGTTTGACCACTTTGAGGCCTGTTTATGTGATGGTTCTTTAATACAAACTATGCCCGGTTTCTTTCCAATTCCGTATTATTTATGCGACTGTGATGGTTTATAGACTATGACCATTTTCTTTCCAATTGTATATTCGTTATGTGACTTTGTGATGAATCTTAAATACAATACAGTTTTCTTCATGTCATTACCTGTTAGTTCTTTAATACATACTATGATCCCTTTCTTTCAAATTCTGTATTATTTATGTTACTATATGATAGCTCTTTAATACACACGATGGCTGCTTTCTTTCCAATTCTGTATTCTTTATGTGACAATGTGATAGTTCTTTAGTCCACATGATTGCTGCTTTCTTTCCAATTCCATATTCTTTATGTGACAATGTGATACTTCTATAGTACACACAATGGCTGCTTACTTTCCAATTCCGTGTTCTTTATGTGACAATGTGATACTTCTATAGTATACACGATGGCTGGTTTCTTTCCAATTCCATATTACTGTATTTATATAACTTAGCCAATACTGGTGGCTTTAACAAATATGTAACTTACACACAATTCCAATAACGAATATACCGTAGTCTATGTATCCACAGAGATGACCTTCGTTTGCAATGCTGTATGTCCATGAAAATAATTAAGTTTTTAAAACCCTGTTGCAAGAATTGTTCAAAGTTTACCAAAAATATGTTCTGCCATCTTGTGATATCTTTGTTAAACACAGGTTTACTAGGACACAAAAATTCCAAAATCAGTGGAACCCCTTTTTTACACTTCTCAAGGGACCTGGAAAAATTGTTGTAAAATGCAGGAAAGTGTAAAAAGAGGGAAATTCTTATGTTAAAGGAGCAAATGGGACCACAAAAAGTAGGTGTAAAATGAGGGAAAGTGTAAAAAAAGGGGTTCTACTACCTTTATTAATGCCTCCCTACTCTGCAGTTCATTAGACGTAAATAACAATTTTCATGTGGGTATAACAAACTTTTGATCATATTGTGTGCATGACCACTAGAATTTTTTGCAGTAGGTGATTCATGTATGCTGTGTTTCAGAACGACTTTGAATATATCATATCACATGGCAACAAAAACAATCAATTTGAAATGGTGAAGAAACATGGTGTGTGGGCGCTTCATTTTCGTCGGCGACTCAAACACCCTGGTGTGTTTGACTTGGAAATAGACAGCCGCCCAGTCGAGCACAGCATCAATGCAAATGACATTTGGGAGAAACCACTATCTTTACGAGTCAGGATAATTGTAACTGAATAGTCAAAATGACCACACCACTGTGCACTGACAGTTCTAAAGAAAACTCAACCTTGGTGTGAGTTGGCTTCACATTGCAATTAGGCATATTTCTGTGAAAAGTGAAGTGTTGTTAATGCTGCAATTTGTTCAATGCCTTATTCTGTGAAAAAAGAAAATATATTTATATTTTTTGTAACAGACTTATACAAAATAAGGTTCGCTGTTTAATTCACAAACATGTTTAAAATTACTGACAGTAATATTAGGTGTCGTGTATCTATAAATGTATAATAAGTGTTGTAAGTTACTGTTGGAGAAGAGATATAGTTTGTTAATATTTGTTTGGCATTCCGTCCAGCAATGGCAATATGAATCTTTCTGTACACATTTAACTTGACAAAATACAAAATAGCACCAAGTTTATTTTCAAAAGGCAGTTTGATTTTCAGTTTACTTATGAAGTAAACACTTCACATAAATATGTACTTTAATTATCATTGAAGGCAACAATTGTATCGTTTGAACCAATCTTATAAATTTTTCTATCGAGTAATGTGTATCACCACTTGCAGGAATAATGTGGCTAGCTTTAAATTTTTTTTTATATATGCTTAAGAGGAAACTATTTTAATTTAAACAGAAGGGTGTCACTTGTCGGCCAAATAAAAAAAAAGCATGCATAAAAAGGCTTCAAGTTGTATGAATCAATGCTTGTGTGGATAGTTCTGTAACATTTTTTAAATGTTACAATTACACTTCCGATACACTGTCTTAAGGGGGAACAAAAGTGTTAATTTCACATTTTCATATCTAATGCTGTCTTGTGCACATCGCAAAGGAAGTGTGCTGTAAATATAAATTAAAGAACCTTCTATTTCTTCAGACTAACAGACGTAACTAAAATAAATTTTGCTATAGGTGCAGATCTGACATTTCTGACTTTGCTGCAACTGTTTTTTTGCCATACATACTTACATATTTCAATTTGCATTAACTAGCATGTTACTTTTGAACTGTACAGTAGTTAAATGTTGAGAACTGTTGTGTATGCTTGTCCTTTTATATTTTGCAAGTAGACGTAAATTTGAAAGTTAAGAGAGGTAGTTTAAATACTAACAAAGAAATAGTAATGTAACAATCACAAAATCAAGTAGTGGAGCAATCATAAATGATTTGAAACTTGAAAATAAATGAACAGGAAAATATTGCATCAAAACAGAGTTCTTTTGGACAGATGTCACCTTAGCTTAATGACTATGCTGCTGTTCTGATGTTTTAAGGGCTTCCAGTTTTATGAAAGTATAGTATTTATATTTTCAACATAGTTTACTTAATCTTCCTGCACTAGAACACTGTAGTCACAGAATTTCAGTTTATTTTGGGTGGATTTTACAAATTACAGTGAGTGATTGTAAATTTACCTCAGTAGTATAGTTTGGCAATTAGTGCTGTTTAGGTAAATGCGCCAAGTTGGATAGTGACAAACAACTATGGTTTAAGCAAACGTACGAAACTCGATTTGTAAATTCAACTTAGAACTTGTCACAGTAAAACAAATTGTATGGTTATATCAGTGTTTATAAGCGTCACACATTTTCTGTTAAATTTGTTAGTTGTGGTGACTATTGTTTTTCTTCAGTGAAAAGACAAACTTTCGGTGTTCTTGAGAGCAGCAAAATCATTCCCCAAGTCTAAAACATAGTAAAGCAAATTATTGATGAGCAGAAATCTTCCTGTTAACATTTCTTAAGTTGGTTGGTAGGATAGGACTTAACATCTATCTATAACAAGATCATTAGAGATAAAATAACTTGTTCCGATTATTAAGAACAATCCTTTTTATCTGGAATGCCTGGGTTCTTCTGAATGTGAATTCCTGGTTATTATTGTCAATCTGTATTAGATGTTAATATTTCCGTAAGTGTGTAAATTCTGCAACTACCATAATCCTCATAACAGGAGTGGACAATGGCTATGCAATGTAAATTGTAGTTAACCTATTGACAAATACATCTGTTGAAAAAAAATTGGGTATACACAAAAATGTTTATTCATTAATAAAAAAAATGAGTACAAGATACTTACTAATTCTTGTAATTTTATCGTACCGATAATTGGCTAAAGCATTTTTTCCTTGCATTAAGTATATAATTCGTGTGCTTGAGTATTGTTACAGACGCAGGAATAAATTATCGTTGGATGCTCATGTAACCTACCACTGCCTTTTTTTACTGCTGAAATTTTTTTAAGTTTTCGGTTATTACAAAGTCAGAATTTAATAACCACACTACTTTAAACAATACAACTGTAGATTAAGTACCATATATAACTACCTACAATCTTTCTGATGTGTTGTCGTAAATATCAAAATGCTGTACAGGATAATGTTACATTATTCCAAATTTCAGTGAAAAATCCTAGAGACCCTATGCTGTTCTGCATGCTGCAAGGAAGACAACAGAATGGACTGCAAAAGCCTTACTGTTTAATCTGAACATACAGTTCAAAAGTATTAAATCAATGGAATTATCCACACTGGTGGCAACTTGAAGTGGTTGAGTTTGTAATATTAACACCACACTGCCAAAATTGTTTGCTGTTGAATGTAAACAATTTTCCAAATCATTTCTAGTGATCATTGTAATGTATTTTATGTGATAGTATTATTTTGTTTTTTCTAGTTGTTAACATTTAGCACTTTATTTCAGATTTTATAAATATTTTAGAGTTATTTATATCATGCTGTAACTTTATTTAAAAAAATTATGTAATTGTTTATGTAATGAAAGAAAATTAATTACAAAACTATTACAGTTCAATTTGAGTGTTGTTTATTCAGTTTAATTTTGTGATTTTTTTTTTATTTTTTTTTTTATTACAGTACTGTATAGTATCTTTATCAACGAGTGCCATGAATGGGCATAAAATTTTAGTGATGTTTTTGAAGCATTACTCCAAGACAATCATTACTACTTTAAATACTGTAGTTGTGGGGAGAACAATACCTTGTACTGCTGATTAAAACAGCAGCTTCAAGTAAATAAGCAGTAAAATTACGTGAGGCAGTTGATTAAAGCTAAGCCTACAGGAATAAATTGATAGGTATTGGTTATACATTGTGCAATCTATGAAGATGTCCTACACCATTACCCTTTGTTTCTTAATTGATGCACATAATTTTCCCCAAAATGTACATTGAGATTGCTGTTAAAATAGTAATTGACACAACTTAAAAATCTGTAAGTTCTGGTCAAGTTTTTTTAGCATTCACTTTACAGTTTTAAAGCAGTGCTTAATAAAAATTGTTGTTACAATCAGTGCTTCATTATTCACTTTGTAACTTATGCTACACCCCAGATTTTACGAATACTCACAGTTCCGTTTATCACATTCATAAAATTGCTACCTTTGAAAAATCTATAAGGGCCTATTTTTACCCCTATCCTATCATCAAATTTTAGAGTTGCAATTTTTCTGCTAAGTGCCTCTAGTTGGGTTGCAATTTTCATAGTTTTGCAAGAAAATAAGAAATGTAATAACGAAAATATAATTGTATCAATAGCCAGACATCTTCCGATCAAAGCATAACTCTAAACAGTAGATACGGCCGACCCTTGTCCCAAAAAAATGGGAACACTAAGCACCAAATGTTTTCTCACGAGTGCATAGCCCAACTTCCGCAGTAACGTTTTCTGGAAATATGTGAGTGATACTTGAAATGTAAGTTTATATCAATAGATAAACATCTTCCAATTAAAAGCAAACCTCTGAACGATAGATATAACATGACCGACTCATGTCCCAAAAAATTATAAAACTGAGTGAGTGCCTTCTCGCTAGTGCGAAGTCTCTATTTTATTAGTATTATTATTATTACAGAAAACCAGACACACATTAATAAGTTAATAATTTACACTGCTAAAAGTCGTCAACAAAAATATAAGTGAAATTTAGTAGCAACTCTCTCCCGTTGTCACCAAAACAAATTTTAATAGTATGTATATATTAGCCAGCACAATGCCCATATGTAAATATTCACCAAGGATAAAGCAGATGTATTTATTTATTTCACTGTTTTATATAACTTCTCCAATAACTAAAGTATCATCAAAACAATCTCTCTACATTTGAGATTTACCGGTAGCTAATTAATAAAAAACATAGAAATTATTTAGTGTGAACATAGGAAGAAGTCTCGTACAGGGACGCTGGATAGATAGGGCAACTGCATGACCGTTCACAAGGTGGCTGATAGCACCACTGCAGCATACGCAGATGTTCAACCAGATGAAAACAGCATTTTATGACGTCCTAACATAAAATCATTGGAAATTACATGTGTAAGTGGTTGCAAAGAATCACTATCACTGGCAGTATGTTGCGTAAAAGTAAGCAAATACACAAACATCTAATTTATTTCTAAAAGGTGATGTGGAGAAATAGCCTAGAGGAAGGTCGTACCACAGGTGATTGAACGTTTGTGCATACACTGACCGGATGTGACTAGTACAGCCTACCTATAGACCCAAATACGTATGTTAAGTGATGGTAGGAGCAGTGGCCTGGCCTGGCACGGGTGGCAGCGGTGCACAGTTTTAAGTCACTGCCACATTTTAGCGGATTTTCACCATTTTGGTATTTGTTTATAATACAGTGACACCTTCCCTGATATTACGACAACATTGATTCAACATTGTGACCTTAATTTGAGCCCCATTTTTCACAAAGTCCACGTTGTTTGTGTGTAATATTAGTACCCAGAATAAATGTGTAGATAACATCATACAAAATTGCATTATCTTTTATATTTATATAATAATAAAAATAATTGCACCTTTTATTTGCACACTTGCCATTCCTAAGCAATGTGGCCCTGTAAATTACTGTTTTTACGACGTGTTCAAAGACATGCTTACCACATGGACCCGCATAACCAAAATAATTGCACAAATAAGCCAGGTCGATAGTGTGTTGTAAATAAACATAATATTGTGCTTGTGTTAACATTATCAATAAAGTTGGCCCACATACATCACAAACCTGTTTTTAAGCTCATAACAGCCTACAACAACAAACCTTCTTGGGTTATGAATATGCTGTTGTGCTTATAACTGTTTCATTAACCAGTACCAAATATTTTGCAGGTCTAATCTACATACTGTATAAGAATAGTGCAGCACAAAAAACCCATACTTGAAAAATGTATTCACAATATGTATTGGACTAAATAATTTACCAAAACGTCTTGTCAGACATAGTTATAAATGCAAAAAAAAAGAAACCTATATCAGAACCCGGGAGTTGGTTGTGTTAGGCATTCACCAAATAAATAATATTTGTATATCCATTTGAACTGTAATTAGTGTATAATACTGTAAATAAATACAAATGTAGGCTATTCATTGTAAGGTATTTTTGTATTGTACTAATATTTTAATTCCAGTTGTTGTTTAATTGGAAGTACAAATGTAACATGTATTTAATTATCATACAACAGTGTATTATTTTGTTAATCTGTATTCACGCAACACACTGATGATGACTAAAACAAAAAAATGAAATTAAGTAGACCTTAATACAAAACAGCAAATGTGAACACATTGATGTTTATTATAGGGGTTAGAAATTTATTTGTCCCTATTTTAATGATGCTTGGTATCCAAATCATTTAGATGGTTCTGGGATGCACACGAAAGTAAACAAAGCAACGTAATTTGATTAGTTGGTTTATTATAACCATTTGTATCGCCAGAGGTACTGTACTAAATGTATATTTTTATTCAGTATATGGACATGTTAAATTTGCCATTATGTACTTATGTGTCAATATCCTTACAGTTTTTTAAACTAAGCCAACTAAATTTCAGTATAACTGAAGAACCATGCGAAGTTTGCCAGAATCAATGAACAGCCACCACATTTCACGTCTGTTTTACTATTTACTCTGGGACCCTATACGAAAAACTACAGATCCCCCTCTCCCCTTCTTTCATGATAGGCCAGCAGAAGTCTACCACGTCCATTATCCATCAAGACACAAAGTGATCTGGCAACGACAGATACCCTTCCTCACACACACGCACTCGTGTGCATGCACACACTTTCACTCACGAGTATTGAATAAATGGTTATATGTAATTATTTCCACTTGAATACACACATTTGCAAATACTGCATTCACAAAAATGGAAGAATTACTGTAGCGTAGCTGAATCACACAGTTATCACAACATTGGTGATCCAAAGTGTATGACGAGGATTCAAAAGAAAGTCACAGCCATGCTTTAGTGTATCCTATGACTGTTTGGACCAAGTCTCATTTGTAACTTAATTTGACAGTTTTATAATATCACTGACATTTTATCTGACCAGTCAAGCACAACCAAATCAAAAGTTATGTATGAAAGTTTCTGCAGTAAGAAAGTTTAATCTCTAGAGATTGTGGTCATTGTATTAATATTGAGGTCTTGAGTACTAGTGACGGTGATTGAAGGTGTTTATGTAGTAACGAGATAATGCAGGGTTGGGGGAAGCTGGAGAATTCTAAAAAAACCTGCTGGCCCCAAAGGCTGCAGCAAGAAAGGTTAGTAAACTTCAGAGTATTTCTACTTTCTGAGTCAACTTATCCGCATCACTTTCCTGTTGGACCAATGATTTTGTGTTGCACATTACAAGTAGTAATCGCTATGTTTTAAGTTGTGTGTTTTGCTTTGTTTGTATGTTATGCACTATCCATCTCTATGTATAAAAGAGAACACTGACTGTATGAATAACTGTCTGACACATCAAACTGCAACTAAAACCGCTAAACCTAGTAATGTGAAATTATTTGTGTGGGTTTCCTTTAGGTGGTTGAGTTGACTTTGTAAACATCTCAAAGCAGACAATACAAAAAAGCAAGTACAACATTAGTGAAGTAATTTATAAGGAAGTTCACATTCTGCTTTTATATTGTTACATATTGGTCATATAACCTCTATGTGCCCAGTGACTGAATATTTTATTAATTTTTAATTAACTTTAGATGGTACGTATTGAGAGCACTGTCCTCAATAATTGTGCTAGAAGTAAACGAGCCATCATACAACGTGTACTACTTATACTATCCAATACTCTCTCATATTCAAGGTCTGTTTTGCTAGGACTATAAATAATGCCCAGGACAATTATTAAGATTAGCAAAGATAGACTAAGGACAGTCTTTCACATGGCAGCTATAGCTACGTAGCCAGCTGCAAAGTAAGCTAAACATGCAGCTTGATTATCCTAACACTTGATGGCCAAGCCACTAATCTGGCGTACAGAGGTCCTTCAATTGAAGTAAATACTCACTGTTACAAGTAATTAACACGAGCAATGCCGCAGGCAGACTCTAGCTTGTATAAAAATGATTGTTATCTTCTATGCAGTTCTATACCAGTCATCCTACAGCAATGAAAGTTCTGCAAAAAGTTGCGCAGGGGAAGGCAAAATGAGGTAGAGGAAAGAACAGGATACCCAAAAAATTAGAGAAGAAATAAACTTTTGTGAGTTGTTTGAATTACTTTTTTAAGCAGGGGGGCAAAACGGAGTAGAAGGGCAAAATGGGACACCCAATAAACTTAGTAAAATAACTATAAAATTTGGTGAGTGGTGTATACATCCACAAAGTTTTTAGCTGAAAAAAAAAAAAAACTAACTTTCAGTCAAAATGGGGTACAGGAGTAGAATAGGGTGTCTAAAAAGATTTTAATTTAATGGAAAAAAAAAATTGGTTTATAGCAAAACAAATGATAGTTTGGGGGAGGTGGGAGGCAAAACAGGGTGCAGCAGCAGAACAGGATACCAAAAAATTGTGGAACAATTTTCTTTTTTCAAAATGATTCTAAAACGGACATTAATGATCCTTAACAAAATTTTGCCCCATTTAACAATTTTTCAAATAATGTTTTGTTTTAGGAGTACTATCACTAAATTTAAAACCACGCAAACGAAGTTGCGGGAACCAGTGAGTGTTGATATAATTATGTTGTTTGAAGTTGTAGAAAAAAACAGAGGTGAAGCAAATAAATGTACTGTGTGCAATAATTTACAGAATTTAGCTAACTGTTCTATTAAATAACTCTTCCCACAGAAACCACACTCCTGATAAATGTATAATTTTAACAGGTTATTGGACCAAAACGTAATTGGGAAGTGAGTTATTAATTACATTACGAACTGTAGTGTGCTGCTGAAATGGCTTCGTGCACCGACGACCAGTATAGGATAACAAAACTGAACGACAATTATTTTTCTTGGTGCGTAAGGGCAAAAGCAGGACTACAACAAAATGGGTTTTAATAGGAAGTGAACAACTTGACGCAGTACACAACCGCTCACCAGTTTCTTCTGTCGTGTTTTCAATGAGGTTAAAATGGAGCGTCATGTGATGAGATGCTCCAGAGTCCAGTAACTATTCACTTTTTTTAAGGGCGGTTGTCTTACACGCAGTACCCTGTATTCCGCCACAGATGCCACTGCTCGGTTTGTTTCCCTCGTCTCATTTTTATATGCCAACTTGTCCCCTCTTCTTTTGTTTTCATTTTGGAACTGCACACAATTTTTCGCGATGTGCACCTTCCCACCACATGCATATCATATCCATGTTCTTTGCTGAAGATTCTTTTTCAGTAACTGCAATGGTTTCCTTTTAGTGGATTAGACCACAGACAGTTCATCCGCCTTTACAAGCTTTGTATTCCAAGTTTCTTTGTATCTTTCTAAACACCTCACGAACTCCTCATTTTTGTCTATTGGTAGGCCCATCAAAAATATCAGTGCTAATACCTGGTCTGTGAATATAACTCCAGAGTTATGTACCTTATGATCAGTAGTGTAAAGGATAATGTGTTCACATTTGTATCCTACTGTTGTGAAGTTATTACTTCTTCACTATAGCCAGGCCAAAGCTCGCTGCTGTGCATACACTAAAGAGAAGGGGAACAAGAGAATTAACTAGGAAGATCATAGGGAATTCGAGCCATACAGCAAACCACGAATCCGCCACTGGCACCGCCGTAGCCAGATGCTCACTTGGCTCTCCGGTGCAGTCCGATAGATTGGGCACACAAAGCACACTGCTTAATTTAATGCTCCAACCACCACATTCTTCAGACATTAGAAATAATACCATACCTTTGAGATATTTTACTGGTGTCTAGTGGACATGAAAAAACATGGCAACAGCCCACTAGGTTCAAGATACATTGATAGCTTTTTATGTAAGCATCAGCCTTAAATAAAAATCACACCAATATCTAAAAATTCAATGGGATCGATATATATTGATTGTGAATCAAAAACATGTCTTTTTTTTTTGTACCCTTTTTTGGTAAAATTTGGAAATTAGCTATGAATGATATTTTGAGTATTAACATAAGCATCATTCTAAAGCAAGAAGCATTCTGATACCTCGACTGGTTCGATAAATATTGAGGAATAATCGAAAACACATAAATTTTACCCCCTTAATTATCAAATTTTGAAACGTCAAGGAGTTGTATCTTAGCTATTTGTATAGGGATTTAGTTGAAGTAATAATCATAACAATAGCCAATTGTGTTCCAGCTATATAGATGATTAATAAAAACATATTTTTCCCATTTTTACTCCTTTAAGTTGAATTTCGAAAAATCCAAAATCTACTTTTTTAATATTTTTAAAATAATACATTTTAAGTGAAAAGCATTTCTTTGTCCCAAAGGGTTTGATAGATTTTAATAATTAATTGGAAACACATTTAAGGTCTTTTCACCACCTTAAACATTTAACTTCGAAAAACCTTGTAATTGGCTAATATGTTGTTTTATAGGTGTCCCACTATAGTAAAAATCATGATGATAGGCCATCTGGATCGATCTCTATGAACAATTTTTCAAAAATATATTTCACCCCCTTAGGGGTCAGATTTAAAAAAAAATTCCTTCTTAGTGCTCATCTACAGCGTGAAGGGAACCCACACAAAAAATTTCACGATTCTATGTCCAGCGGTTAGGGCTGCAGTTTGATATATCAGTCAGTAAATGTTATCTTCTATACATAGATAATAATAGTTATTTAAAATATTTAACATGCATGATAGACGAAATAGTAAAATATTAAATAATTTTTTTTTCACATACATTTTTAACGTACAAAACAATTTACCTATCCCATGTAAATACTTGTTAAGAATAAAATGAAAAACTTAAGGTGCATGCAATAGGTAGTAATTGATGCATTAATCGCTAGTTTTTTTTAGTTTAATTTTTCAATATAAATTTACTGGTAGGCTAAACTTTACTGCTGGTATTGTGTTCACAAGATATGATTTTTAATCTACGTAAAGAAAATGTTTCACTAACAAATACATAAAAATGTGCAACTGAAAAAAAAAACTTGTCTGTAAAAGTCCCTTTCATGATGACCCAAGGGAAGAAATTATTAAGTATGGGCACACTCAGGATTTTTGCTTGGAGGGGGCACAATACCTAGTAAATAACAAATTCTGCAAGCTACAGCCAAGTGGATTTGGACAAAGCACTTACACAGTGCAGAATACCTGTAGTAAGTACAACACAAACATATGAACAGCACTTTCCTTGAAAATAACCACTCAACACACATGTACATGTATACAAATAAATTAAAATACAAAATGTTAAGACTGGGCCCTTTTTGGGAAGAAGGCACATGCCCCAAGTGCCACCCCCCTGCACCCATGTAAGTTAAGAAAAATAAAATGAAATGCCTACCTACTAATGCTAAGATGAGCATAGCATCGTCAATCTATTGTCTACTACTAGATGTTGCTATATTTGCTTATGCCTAGAAGAACATTCGTATAAACATTTTAAACTCTCAAATATGTCTGGATTATGTTGATACTTAATTCTGGGCCAGGATATAATTACTCTCTAACATTCCAGTGCTGAACTCACATTTGGTGAAACAATACCATCCCTTAAAATTTGTGGCCTTTTCGTGCTAATGTCCCTCCAGCTTTTTTGTTCTCCAAATTAACTTTTGACTATCACCCAGTAGCTGCCTCTCCACCACTCTCAAGAAGACAGAGTTTATTAAACCTAGTGATTCTCCATGGAGATCTCAAGTTCATGTACCTTCTGGTAAAGATCATAAAAACTTTTGGATAAAGATTTTTCTTGAACCATAAATTTGTTCATGCTCTTAGATGCTTACCACATTCATTTCATGGAGTCTACCTAGTCGCAAAAATTTCCAAGTACCTAGCTACTCTCCGTATAGTTCCATACTTGCTTATCACCAAATTGAGGTTCATGAGGAAGATAACCAGTATACCGGTACTGCTTTCAAAGCACATCGCCAACTATATCAATTTACCAAAACATTCTTCGGAACTAAAAACTATGTTGCTGCAGTCCAAAGAAAAATGGACACTATTACTGAGGTACCTTTGCATATTTGGATGATGTTACCATATGTGGTAAACAACAAGAAGATCACGATATGAATTATGTCAGCAGTTAAGAATTGCAATCTTACATTGAACGAGAAAAATGCAAATTTTCTTTCTGATCAATCAAACTAGGATACTTAGTGACACTGAATTAAGCCTGGGTGGATTCCTAAATTAGGCCTGTCTAATAAAATTCATTCCTTGATGAGCAATACTAATTTTCCTCTTCCTCCAATGTCCTCACTGATTTTGAACAAACAAAATAATATAACACATACTGTTCTGATGACCATTGAAAATGTTCCATTTGTAGTTGAAGCTGGTGCATCTAATTATGTTACAGCTGTGACTCTAACCAAGAATGGAAGGCCAGCAGCTTTCTTCTCAAGGACTTGGTCTCATTCTCAAGAAACATTCAGCAATTGAAAAGGCTGCCAAGGCTATGCCACTGTCGAAGCTCTTAAGAAGTGGAGACATTATCTTATCGGGAGACATTTTACACTAATTACTGACAAAAAATCAGAACAGTTTATGTTTCATAAGGAAAAAGGGAAGATCAAGAATGAGAAGATTGATTTTGTGTTGGCATTTAGATCAAGTGCTCTACTTGTATGACAATTTATCGATCTGGAAGATGATATACTGCTGCTGATGCTTTATCTATAATCAGCTCGACTGCATCTGATGCTGGAAGAATGTCTCAACTACACAGTTCTTTACGCCACCCAGGAATTACTCGAATGTTTCATTTTATTATGAGAAAAAATCTACCATACAACATTGAAGATGTCGGAAATAACCGCAGACTGTGAAATATCTTGTCAAATAAAACACAATTCTTCAAAAGAGAAAATGGAAAGTTATTAAAAGCAACTATCCCTTCGAAAGACTAAATGCGGATTTTAAAGGTCCACTACCCACATCAGCAGACAAAATCACTACATTTTGACAGTTATCAATGATTATTCAAGACTTTCATTTGCTATTCGATGTACGGATAGGCCAACATCCACTGCCTCTGTCATTCAAAAGAATTGAAATCCTATCATCATTCTCTAGGAATTGCTACTAGCTGCAGTATGCCGTACAACTTAATCTCCAATAAAATGACAGATAGGCCTAAATTAGCTTATTACAACGTGATAATTTGGAAAACTACATGTCATGAAGTTAAAATAAAGCATCTTCCAATCTGACACTGGCAATCAGTAGGCCTACTCCAAGAATCTTTATCATGGCTGTGCACATCAACTAATGCTACACCTCATGGATGAGTATATGTTCCTGCACCAAAGGAGGTCCTAAAATTGGCATTTATACCAAAATGGTTAATGTTTCCAGGGTATGTTCTCATAAAGAAACATATTAGACACAACATGTATCTGCTAACCCTTTAGAGGAAGAGGGGAAAGCAAATCCAATGTAAGCAAGAGTTTAATTATATGATGGCTGGGAAACAACAGTTTCGACTAAACACTTGGCACCTTGTAGCAAACCTCCTCTTAAAGATTATAGGAAAATATTAACAAAGCTTACTAACAGTGACAAAGTTGAAGTTTTAAGTTTATAGTAGTGTAAGTTTTATGCTCTAACTTAAGAAGTAGTTAAAATCAGTGTGCGAATCAATGGGGGGATGCCGGGAAATTCCCCCTCTTATAATTCTTTTTCCCTGGCTCATATCGTGAAAATTTCAACCCTGCCAGGGAAAGTGATTCCCCCTCTGAAATTGTAAGTGAGTAAAAATTGACGAAAACACTAAAGAAATTTCTGTGATTTCAACCACAGTAAAAGAATTTCGATTATTTAAAGAGGTAAAAAATCCTGCATATCTTGGAAGTTCATTGAAGGAGCTCGTTGACAGAATAAAATTAGTTCCTGTTTCATCTGCAGAATGTAAAATAGGTTTTAGTTTAATGAACAACACACTCACTAAACTTCGAAACCGAATGCATATTAACACCCTGTCAGATTTGATGTTTATGTCAGTGAATGGTCCATGTTTAGAAGACTTTCCTGCAAGGTGTTTGGCAGCTGAATGGATAAAAGAAGGGCATCACTCAGGAACAGATAATCCACACAGGAAGAAATCATCTAACATTTCCTCTCAAAAACAAGCTCTTTATTTAATGAGTTTATATATTCTTTAACCTGGATGTTAGGAGTATGTAATCACAAATTAAAGTGTTGCACTGTTTTTAAATTGTTTTCATCTTTTGTTTGTTATTTTGGTTTGTTGTTTTTGTTTCTGTGTTTTGGCAGCTCTAATATTGAAAATAATTTGTGGTTCTAAAGCTGAAGGAACGTAATAATTTAAAAGAAAAAATCTGTAGTTCTCCAGTGTGTTGATTCTAAATTTACATAGGCTATCAGTAAGGTGTAAATTTGTATTTTAATATTTCAGATAAAGATTGCTTGTTATTTCAATGATACTATATGAAACATTCATTGGAAATAATTGACAACTTCTTCTACCTTAAAAAAAATTAAAAGCTCAAAAAATCCTTAACATGCACCATCTCCCATATATGGTGTATTTAAATATGAAAAACGCTTAAATAGCACCATTTTACATCTTAAAGACCAAATTTTCCCGGTGGGGGAGGACCCCCCCACTACATTAGCCAGATATAGGTGAACACTCATCCCCCCTCCCCAGAAAAAAACCTTAATTCGCACACTTGTTAAAATTATCACTCATTTATTTTGCAACGTGAACATTAAAATACCTAATTAAGTTACAGCAATTTCTGTGACATATTTAATTTGTATAAAATGGCTTTTTGGCCTCTCATGATTCTAACATGTATTCATAAGCAGAAGTCTGTTGGCCTCCAATTGGAATTAAAATAGATTAAAGTTAAGCCCAACTCTTATTTTTAATAATTACATAAGTTTAAATTCTCAACAAAAAACTAAAATATTCCAAAATCCAAACTATCAAAAGTAGAGTATGACGAGTCCAATTTAGGGAAAATGACATTCATGCTGAAAAATAATTAACAAACTAGTTTCAGAACACAAATGTAGCAAAATTTTGCAAATAGGAACAGTATACAGGTAAGTTACTAGAAAAAAGATGAAGTTACAAGATTTTTTTTGTTTTGCTTTTGCAAAAAAGTAACAAATAGGAAGTTAAACTACCTATCCTGGATATACAACTAAACACACTGGAGATTCAGCAAATAAAACATCATCATGCAAAGTTCTTCGCGTTACGAAGGTTGCGAGTTTGTTCCTGACCAGCTCTACCGGATAAGTCTCCATTTAACTATCTGGCAAACACTATGCCAGTACTGTTTTCCTGCTTACCTGTCTTTGATGGTAGTGATTCTATCCATACAACTGTAACCACTATATTCTTACAACTTTATACACGTGCACGAAACATCTGTACAGTGCAGGTTCTACTCACAACTTGAATTTTGTAGTTGAACGTCCGAGAACACGTTCACCGATTGACGATAGCGCCACACTCGCAGCAAAACGTCACAGCTCTCTCTTCCCAGACCCACAATTCGCTCAGCATTTCGAAACTTTTAGAAGAATCTAACCTCACTAGGTTAACGTTTGTTCCCGTCTTCGGTATACAATAGTTTTTAACTCTACGTAACACTTTAACGGTGAAAGATTTTGGAATACAGACGAATTCGTCGTACCAACACCTCTTATGAGAACACTCGACTGAAAGAAGATAGCGCGGGAAATAATCACTTCCGAGGTCATGCCATCGCTTCGTAGTCTTACACAACCATGGCATCGGGTTGACTTCGTTGAAGGACTCTCTGCGCACCCGTGCATTTAGAATTCTTCTGCCTGTTTTTGAAATATGCTGCACCATTTCATCCTGAGAAAATATTTCTTCCTCCATGGTCATCGACTGTGCTGTCTGCGTAGGTTCCATTATTTCCCGCATATCGGCAACTGAAGGTCGTGTCTTTGGAGCTGATTCGGCGTTCTTATGAAGCATCTTCTGTTCTTGACTTTGATAACCGTTTGTCAGCAAGTTGAAAATTGGCTGGAACGTGTTTTTAGATGCGAAGTTACTGTCACCAAACCACACAGGCGTATCGGAAAGTGTCTTTTGGTATCCTTCATCAACACTGAATGACAAATCTTCGCCTGGTTCTCTGGTATGAACTGACGTTTCCTGCGGTTTATTTTCCGACATGTAACGGCCGTTAAATGCTTGTCCGAAAGCATTTCTTAACATTTCGACTGGCACTTCCTCGCACAGTGTGAGGTTCCTTTCCGTACTGTCATCGCTAAATGTGAACTTTGTGAGAGATAGAATGGCAATGAACAACACTAAGGAAATATTATTGTTTCTTTTGTTTACTAACATTACTCGCTTACCACCACGGACACAGATAACCGAAGTGCTGAATACTAATATGTCATTTCCACTCACATTACAATTTCCGCTGAGTACGGTAAATAACTAAAAATATAGGCCGCACATTGCTGTGTGCCTTCACGAACAGGATGACGTCACGCTCGCTCAAGAGGAAAACAAAGGGTTATTAGGGGGAGGGGGGCGACTTACTGTCGCCCGAGCAAGGAACTGGGAAAGTGCTGCCTCATGACTAGACGTAGTACTCCAAGGTAAGTAGAGCGACCCGTGGTCACTCGAAAGGCAGGGCGATCCAAGCACCAACGCGCCGTACCAGGTACACTGTGACGCTCGGACTGCTCTAGTGATCCAACAAAATGTGCTAACTTGTTCACTGACATGCCAACATAAAGTTGAAAGAATGGGCAACAAAATATACCTGGGATGTTTTGTACGTAAATGTTTAGTTTTGCCGATAATCATAGTCTAATTTCCACAACTCTAATAAAATAGTACATTCCTTCCGTTTGTTGTTTTACGGTGCAGAGTTAACGTAACATTTTCAGGCACTTCTTAATATATTTACGTAGAACAGAGTTTCTAGATTATTTTGAATGGTTTGTTTTAATTGCACGGTAAAAGTTACGCCTCATGGCAGCAGTTTAGTACAACTCTGCACTAACGCGTCACATAACTTTGTTGCACGATTTCGATGTGACGCACACGGTTTTGAGCGGTAAAAAAAAGTTTTGATGTGTTATTAAGCATGCTCGACTCTGTAAGTGTGTCAAAATTCAGCTTTGGACAAATTTTTGGAGGTTGAAACCTTTGTTTCCTGGCCTAATAGATCCATCGCATCTACACGCAACGTAAGTCTACTGAGTGGCGTGTGGTCGTTCCTTTTGTGAGCTTACCACAATACGACAATCTGAGAACACAATGGGACAGTGGTCAGACCATTCGTCCACCACCACCGCGATCCGAGCTCGATCCTCGGCGGGGTCGGTCCCAGATTTTTAGAATGTGGGAAACGTGGCGGATGTTGCCGTCCACCTGCGGGTTCTCTCGGTGTACTGCCGTTTCTATCACCCTTGCATTACTTCGCTACTCCATTGTACGCCTTCATATCATGTCATCTCTCAATGAAAGACAGACACCTACGAGCTCCCAGGTTGAAAGTCTTCCGCTCGAGGTGATATCCTGCCTTCGGGTTCACTCCCTACTCGATATCATTGTATTTAGCATTGGTATACTGATATAGAAATGGTATCGATGCTGCCCTTCCGTATCGTACTTCAAATTTCTCGTATCAAATATCAAATTTTCCTGCTTAAAATAATTATTATAAACTTATTTTGAAATTATTAATTTATTGCCGAACTCAAAACAAGACTTACAGACGCCATCCACACCATTACATAAAATGCAATGCGATAACACTTCAAGCAACCAAATTGAACACTTTATTCTAATCAACAATTCAATAATTTGCATGTTACTATTTCACATAGTAATACTGTTGTTTCTTACAGTCTAGTAGATCACTGACAAGTGAATCAAACCACACCCAACAAAGCCGTCGTTAAAAATCGTTACAGAAATATTTCGTTCTTAGGTTTCCTATTACGTACACCAAAGCGTTCTAAATAATCATATAACACCAAAATAATAAAGTTACCATAACATTTATTTTATCTTTCAAAAACACATTTCGACGTGTACACAATTTCAATCACAAGACATTTGTTCTTCAGTACTGCCAACAAAACTTACTTAAAATTACACGATTAATTTCACTAAAATAGCTGTTAAGATCACAGACAAACATAAACAAGTTCAATTGGGCTAGATCCAGGCGATCCTAAGCACAGAGGCGCATGCTTAACAACACCCTGCCCACAGACGACGCCCGTCCACTCCAAAGAGTATGGTCCACTCGTCGACTTTCAGCCATCCCCGTTTCCATGCCTCGAACGTAATTAAAAAAAAAAAAGCGTCCACAAACTCTTAAGGGGCTTCCATACCTGCGCTTCAAATACGTTGCGGTGGTCATCGGTGAGTTACGGCTGTTCCTTTTTTTTTTTTTTACGAAACTGTTTAATGAGCAATATATTTATTTACTTACGAATAGAGCACACATTTCAAACTGTGTTTTTAATGTTCGTTACTTTATTAGAAACATAATTTTCGGGCCCCTCAAAACGGCAAAAAATGCCCTTCCCAGACTGCTGTATCTAGAAAAATAACCGGATTCGATAAACACAACAATATAAACAAGTGTTAGACTTTGAACTATGCTGCCCACAAATAAAATAATTTTGTCACCACTTCTTTAAGTCACATGGGAAAAATATAATTGTAAAGCACTGCACACCAACCAAGTGGCTTGCGTGCAGAGGCGATAATACGTTACATACGTCTGTCAGAGGCACCCTTACCACACACAAACGCAGCCTCTCAAGGGAGGATCCTTAATGCATTTCACCAACGCATCAACACAATTCCTATTTTTATCGGAATAAAAACATACTCGTACAAAACACAACTCATTTACCAGTCCATTAAGTAAAATTAGTTTATGATGGGAGAAAATGAATTCCTTAAGGATGTTCAATCATGATTTTATATTTTTATGAAATAGTCTTAGTTCTGTAAACGATACTTGAGAGTACAGTTTCCTCTTACAAAACAACGTTAGCTCGCATATTTCTCTCATAATGGTACGCCAAAGTCAAAATCTGCATGATGCTCTCTGCCATGAAAATAGCAAAAACAAATTGACTTAATTAAATGAAATAATTCACGGTTAACTATTATTCCAAGAGCTACGCAACAAAGCATTTAGAAGCCCACACGTAATATTTTGAATTTTTTAAAAAACCGCAAAAGTTCAAGAAAGTTTAAAATTCAGAAAATTTTTAAAATACAAAAATAGTTAACTGGAAGTTGTTTTTTTTTTTTTTTTTCAATACTTTGTTGTATAACCCATGGCATGTTATTTTACTGTGAATTATTTCGTTTTAGTAAGTCAGGTGGTTTATACTATTTGCTTGGCAGTGAAACATGTAAATTTTGATTTTGATGCACCGTTATGAGAAAACTATGTGAGCTAAAATTGTTGTGTAAGAACAAACCATGCTCACAAGTATCGTCTACAAAACTAACATTATTTCATACAAATATAAAATGATGAATTTGTCGCACTCCCTACATACGCTTCAAACGCGTTGCAGCGAGTTACATCTATTCGTTTTCCGACGAAACTGTATACCTACGAAAAGAACACACACTTCAAACTATATGGCTATAGTTTAAAAAATCCGGCACGTTAATTGGAAACATCATTTTCGAGTCCCTCAAAATGGCCAAACATGGGTTTTCCAGACTGCCGTATCTGGAAAAACAACAACCGGATTCGGGAAACACAACTATAAAGACAAGCGTTAGATTTAGAACTAAGCTGCCCAAAAATAAAATATTGTGGTCGCCGCTTAATGTCCCATTGGAAAAAGGATAACAGTAAAGCACTGCACGCCATGTAAGTTGCTTGCACAGAGAGGCGATAATGTGTTACATACGTAGGTCGATAGCAGCCTTACTGCTCCTGACACACACACACACACACGCACACGCTGGCTGGCTGTCGTCTGTCGGTCGTATACCAGCACTCATCCGATCAACAGCAGTCCCAGCATAGGCCCTCAGTTCTCCGCCGGGGCTCGGGGTCGAGTCTCGGCGGGTGCGTGCTCGTTCGTCGATGCCGTCTCCTCATCAATCTAGCTTCGGTAAGGTCGTCAGATCTAGTTATGTGGCAGCAACTCTCAACTTAACATTATAATTTAATAATCAGTAATATTGCGCTCCCCTCCTAAATAGAACACATTGTAACCTATTTTGTATTCGGTGTAATTGCCATTGTAGTATAGTAAATGCCCGTATAACCATAACTGTCTTAAAGCCTTAAATAACATCTAAATAAACCCACAGTGTAGCTACCATCTGAGTGAAAGCCTCCGACTAATAATAACTTATGAACCCCCAATATAATAACTACTTACGAAATCCATTTTGTAACAATGTGGTAGCTAGTAAAAGAAATAAATATCGTTTCGGAAGGGTATAACCGCATAAGTGTCAAGGTATCGTGTACCCCTGAATGCAGACTAGTTAGTGGCTGGGAGGACACCCATAGGCATCTATCGAAGGTTTGCGTGTAATGTGACACTACTTCTACTACTACAATTACAGTGTGTCGGAATTAACAGGACGAGCTGAAATGTAAATAACGCGAGAAAACCTTCCAACCAGCTCATGTCAAAACTTTGGGGACCAGTCCCTGACTAGGGTTTGAACTCAAATCGCTTTACTGGAGAGGCGAGTGATCTGACCACTACACCATCATATTCCCCTCTTTTGAATGATTACTCTGTCGCGGTAATTGTAATGATTGTTAGTACTTAAAGTTTGCGATCAAGGAAATACCTGCGTTCCACGTAGGTAGGAGACGAGACTATCTCCGTCGACGGTAAACGCTTGACTGAACGACTTCGCACAGGTACGGCGAGTTAATATGTAGCTGCTACCTGCCTTCCCTCCCTGGGGCAGGGGAACGTGATTTATAATTCGGCCACGAGGAAGGGGATTGTACATTAAAATAACAGTTCTACCAGTTAATTAAAATTGTTTATTTCATATATTAGTTATTTTCACATACATGAAACAATAATTATTTCTTTATCGATGGTTGCAGACTCAAAACACGGTGCGGGGGGGGGGGGGTTAAATCTTTTGCGCGAGATCTGTAGTGGATCTAACACATTTGTTCTCAGTTGTAGGTGGTTGATGGCAGCTAGAGTCCAACCTGACCCCTTCATAGTCATTTCTTCTTCCTCACGACAAATTTTCTGTATAATATTTTCAATGCCGCTTTCGTTGTCATCTAAATTATAAAGAGGTGCGTTTGTTGTCTTGAAAGTTTTCTTACACTGTTCGTTTGGACTTGACTCAAGTTTAGTGTAATCACACTGTAACCATATATTATATTTCATCAAAGAACAATCAGTTGTAAGTTGGCGTATTAAATTTTCTTTTTTATTATTAAGAAATGTGCAAATGTTTTCCGCACTTTCAGACATATTCGTTGCAGTGTATGTCTTCATGGAACCCCGAAAAGCAGATTCCTTCAATGTGAATCCATTAGCATTTGGCGTATTTGATGCATGTACATGCGAAAGAGCCTTAGATTTACACATTTTTACATGCTTGTTATATTCATTACAGCAGAATCCGTCTTGACTGTTCCGTTTATGAAACTGGCGACCGCACTTGTAACATCCCAGATTCATGCTGCAGAGTCCCATAGTGCTACGTACCGTCTTCTTCGTACATGTTCTCTCGTGTCGTCGTGCATCACAATTTTTACTGCAAGCCTTGCCGCAGTATCGGCATGAATATCTTGACACTCATAAGCCAGCAGTTACGTCTGCATTCCCCAAAGTGCTAGTTTCAAGTACATCGCGAGGCATCACATTGTCTTGCTTAGCAGTACATATTTTCTTATGCCTGTGTAGATTGTGAGTGCGTGCAAACACTCATTGACACTTATCACATCGATATGAATTATGGGAAGGGTTCATCTTGCATTTGCTAATTTCATGTCACATTGCGTCGTGAGCATACGCGAACGTCTGATCGCAGTATTTGCAAGAGTGTCTAGTAGCAGTTGTCGGTCCTCTTGATTTTTTCATGGAAGTCTTCGTTGATGGTATCGACTAACTTTTCTTTAGGTAATGCAGGACAGGTAGATGATTGATGCCTTTGCATGTACTCTGATGCATTTTTAAGTTGCTGTGCCTTCCAAACTGAGTGTTACATTTATCACAATTGTACACAACACGATTCACTTTCTTAAGACAACCTTCTTCACGCTAACGTATGTTTTTGCCTTTCGTAAACTGCTTGCTGCAGTAAGAACAACTTCGCTGAATGTTTTCCATCTTCACTGCAATATGTTTACACGATCGAGGCTGAAGTAACAACTGAGCAGACTGCGGACTACAGTTTCCTTATATCGCTGGTCACCTACATATACATCCAAAAGTCTTCGAACATCAATTGACATAACAACGTCAGAATACTAGGATCATGCAGACAAGAGATGAGCGACACACACACTATGGCTGAGACCTTGCGGAAGTACCCCATATATAGCGACGTTGCACGCAACTTTATTAATATGGATATCAGCAGAGATTCCCCCGATAGAGTTCATGAGAACCGTGAACTGAATGCACAACATACTTTAGTTTATTGGCTACTGTATGAAGCGAAAATACATGATCAGATGTTGACGACAGTCGGACGCTTATAACATCAGTTGTGGGGAACGCACTCGACGAGTAAGTAGGTATCGTGCCTTGAAATAATAGCAGTTTTAATCAGTTTATAAAACAATTACTTCGTACAGTTACAAAAAAAGAGCTTCCAAATACGTGTAGCCTAATAATATGTCAACATTATTTATCGATGATTGCAGATTCAACCAAAACTCAGCAATCAGACAAAATAATCATCCCGTAACTTTTTTACTGTGGAAATTTGATGTATGGTAACGTACATTTGTAAACTACCGATGTCATCTGCCCGCCATCACAATCGTTTTTTTTTCTGGTACCAACATCTACACTTAGTTAGCAAGTCAAATTTAAACAAAAAAAAAAGTGGGCAAAGAGTGACAACATGCAACAAATTTCTTGTATTTAATATGTTCGCAAATCTCCAAGTACTTACGTAAAATATTCCTATTTGAAGCGGTAAACTTTGTCCTGTGCAGTCGAGCTACGTGAACGAGTGAATAAGTTTATGAAGCAACAACATGAAAAGCATCTCAGATATTGATTTTACATTTAATGTTACGCATTATTTCACGTGCTTATTTGGTACTATAAGAATACTTGAGGTGGTGAGCATTGTGGGACACACACACACACACTCTCTCTCTCTCTCTCTCTCTCTCTCTCTCTCTCTCTCATTCTTTCAATAATAACAGTATTTTATTTATTTTGTTATTAATTTATGTTAAAATCGCAGATTCTCCCTTCACGATTGCGCTGCATACAGCGAAATAGTTATAACAGTGATGTTTAAGGAAACTTACTGTTAATGCATTTCAATAAACCAAAATAATAATAATAAAAAATCTCACAAGGAACAGAAATTATCGATCATGAATTTATGTTTAGAGGAATTTTGTTTGAATTTCATTTGCGGATTCAACTTTGCAGGTTAGTCAAAGGTACCATGTTGCTGTTGTTTCTTCCTAAGGGTTACTGTGAAAGCCTCCTTACTTACGTTTATGTCATATGTGAGTAGTACTGGAATATGTTCAATTAATGTTTCGCTCCCTCTCTCATAGCCTATCTACATTTGGTATTTTCGAATGTTTAACCTTCCATATAAATACATTTTAACAAAAAACACACATTAACGAAATTCTTGCTCCGAAATCAGTTACTCAATACAGCAAATCACGTGGCCGCGAGACACGGGTGTACTCCTTGACTAGTTTAAGACACTGGATAAAAAAATAATCTGCTGGCTAAAGGAAGACTGTGCGTTATTTTCTGTCCTATCGTGACAGAACCTCATAGTCAGTAAAGATAACGGAACTTCGAGCGCCCGTCAGATATTTTGGTTTGGCGGGCGAGTGCGTCGACATAATATGCAACACACTGCATGCTATAAACTAGAGAACGTTTAAAGCTATTGTAGTAACGTTACTTTTAACAATAAATTCAGCTCATTATGAACAACTTTCTCGCATTCATCCCCCATATAACTTTAAAATAAGTTTCTCACTGACCACTGTAATGAAACGCACATAAGGCTAGAACAAATTTATATACATTAAGCAAAGAAAATTTTTAGTCTTCTGATTATTTTGTTGGCGTCCAGATGTATGAAGTCACGCACCATAAAATTTTTAATATCATTTTGTTACTAATTCTTAAATTATGATGTGATATACAGGATGGCCAAGAATAAGTGTTACAAATTGATAGGGATGGTAGATGTGCATGTTTGGAACATATTTGATCAAGGAACCCATGTCCGGAAATGCATCCTTATACCTGCAATGGTGCACCAAAGTAACAGGGGTAGGCAGGCAACCTGGCGACAACAGTCGCGTCCAGGGTGCGTGAGACGTAAGGCTGACCCTTGCTCACTCACCACGCGCATCCTTACCTCGAAGCGCGAGGCGTCTGTCTTTCCTTTGAGGACTCCTCTTAAGGTTGTTCACGTGACAGAAAACCATAAGTTTGTATTTGTACGACATAGTGTCAGTTTTATAGACGTTTATGATTAAATGTTTCACTTGTAAAACTTTTTTAGCTCTCATAGTCTCCCCATATAGCGACATGAAAAGTCAAGATTTAAAAGTTACGGGAACAAAACCAACTGACTTACTCGAATAAAATAATTTACGCTGAAAATTAGACAATATGGGCCATATGCCAAATCATTTAAAAATACACAAAAAGGCCCCTTTGTGTTTTTTTTTTTTTTAATTCTAAAAGTAACAAAAAATTTATTTGTGGAAAATTTTAATTTAAAACTTAAGAATTTTACTTTAACATTTGCCTTTACGATATCTTTCAATACATTGCGTCTTTTGGAACCGTACACAATGGCGTCGGCAATGCTAAAGTCAAATAGTATTGACTTAACATGTTCGAAAAAAAACCTAAATTCAAAGTCAATATGGCCGTTTGCAAAAATTCCATCTGATTATGTACCGTAAGGTGCGGTTACTTTGTCCTATTATGGGGTAACATTACGCCACCATTTTTCGTTTAAAATAACTGCTAACATCCTCTTAAAAGGATTAAAATTTCACAGTACACAGCAGGCATAAACAACATTACTTTACTGTAAATAGGGTTTTAGAATGTGTATTTAAAAATAAATTAATGGGGTTGTGCAAAGTTACCCGTGGGGAAGGGGGGGGGTGCAAAATAACCTCACTTTACGGTATGTTATAATGAAACATGTTTATGTCTAAATATCGTTTTATTTTGCAGTGGTGGGGTTTCGTGATTGTAACGTGTCTTAAATGTATTCGGAAAACCTTGCAAGTAGCGTCGGAGAAGTATTCTTAAATGAACTGTAAGTTTCGTCAATATATGACGTAGCTGTTTATCGGCAAAATATTTAAATACACTTACAGAAAACGTTTTAATAATTGGGCTCATTTTCGGTATACTTACGTGATGTGCTTTTGTCGCAAATATACAGGTTGTTTCTTAAATAGGGAGACAAACTCCGCAAACGTGTTCTTCACGAAAAACTATGACAAAAACATAATTTGCACTTTTCACCTAAACGCAATATTGTAAGCCACAATTTCAACATTTTAAAGATTTTTGCTTGTTGAAAACGTATTTGTTTTGAGCCTAGAAGAGCTTAGTTATGTGTAACTAATGCTTAAAGAATATTTGTATTTTTTGTCGGAAATGTTATTTATTATTTTGCCAGGCCAGTTGTTCTAAGCAGCACAGAGGTTTTTTGCAGGACAAAAGGGTTGCTCTTTGAAGTTTTGCCGTCGTCATGGTGACGAGCGGCGTGTAAACAATTTAAAATTGCAAAAGCGCACGCAATTCGTGCAGTTTAAATCCCAAATTTGAAGTAACAATGAACTTTTGGTAGCGTCGCATGAAGACGACGATTTGAGAGGGCTTCTTCTTACCTTAGGCTTCTTCCATGGACCGTTAGAGCAGATGCGGGCGTGAAAGTTCCACGCCTCGCCTAGGCTTTTTAATTAATGAATATATGGCGAGTTTCGTTGTTTTGTCTGGAGTTGCCGAGTGGCGAAGACGGGCCATCAAGTGGTGAAACAACAGAAAAGGCTCCAGGCTAGGGCATCCGCGGAATTTTTCATTTTAATTAGCCGCCTCCCGTGAGTCCCGTGTGGTGCTGGACTGTATGTGCACAGGCTCGTTAGCCTCAGGGAAAAGTTGCAGTTTGGTTTCTAAGTGCATTTGGAGTGCACATGACAGCTAAGTTGCTCGTCAGATATTTCGCCATAAAATTTCGATTTTTACGACGCCATCTTGTGAACATAACTTTAGAAATTGAGATATTTTATTTGTACAACTCAGGGCTAAATTTTGAAATTGTAACTCTATTGTTTTTTCCCACGGTAAACCTGAGAATTTGTAGAAAAGAGTTAGTGCTCAGATAAATGGAAATAGTTTATTTGGACTCAAAAAGTTAATTTAAGACTCAAATTTAAACATTGATTGTGTTATAATTTCCTTCATAAACTTGGCACGATGAACGAACCTAATTCTACAAAGTAAACAACTGGCTGGCTTTGATGATAATCTTGCAGTAAAGTTTATTTGACTGAATTTAATATTTTAATTGTGGCAAGATAGAATATTTCAGTAATTTATTATTTATTATCTGCTATCAGTTTCTCACTAACCTATGCTGGCTTTGATGATAATCTTGCAGTAAAGTTTATCTGACTGAATTTAATATTTTAATTGTGGCAAGATAGAATATTTCAGTAATTTATTATTTATTATCTGCTATCAGTTTCTCACTAACCTATGCCATAAATAAATTTGTATTTTAAATTAAGCACCTTGGTTGATCTTCTAGTATTTTTCTATAGTGTTTGTTTCTAAGTGTTTTGTTTGTATTACTTTCAGCCAGAGCAGTTGTGTTGTTAAATTGTAAGTTTGATATGTTCATCTGGAGCTGAGGTATTGAAGTGTGTGAGTCTGAAATAAAGTGAGCCCAGGTCAGCATTGCTCCTGTGCTTAGTCTTTCATGACAAGTGCAGTTCTTCTACTGGCACCCATTACTAAATTTTATCCTATATTATTTATCATCCGACTGCGTAGCTTTACCAGTGAGCTAGCAGATAGTACCGCTACACCAGTTGAATGTGTAAGGCTAGGCTAGGTAGCCATTGCACAGTGTTCACTTCATCTAGAACCGCCTATAT
>PNEQ01084559.1:0-60568 GCA_003012365.1 Medauroidea extradentata
TTATGCCTGAGATAGGCGATTGTTTCACGGTACGGCCGTGATACAGCTCACGTAGGCCGCTTCTATCCCGAGTAGAGCTGGGTGATGTAATATTTAATAGTAATTTTGTACACAACACACGTGGTGTTATTTTCTTTGTAGCCATCTAGTGAAGTAGTGTATTTTCTTGTCGCCGTGTTTGTGCGCGCGCTGAGCACTTTGTCCACCTGCATTTAGTTACGTCACTGAGCGCCCAGCGAATCAACAGCTGATAAGTAGAGATGATGGTATATCGCGAAAATGTTTTGCGTCAACATAGCCTTGAAAACACTGACACAACGTAGCTGTCTGCAGACCAATAGCATGCATTGAAAATTAAAATAGCGGCATTCTTATTGGCTCAGTCAAATAGGGCAGTAGCTCCACGTACAAGGAAAAGCCAGTAATCTTTTGATAAGTTGAACGTATGTTGAAGCCTAGAAAATAGTCAAGTTTTTCCGCGATAAACCATCATCTCTACTGATAAGTTATGTTTACGGCACTCATGGGCCACGTGCAGGCTAGTTAATGCGAAGAGCTTTGATTAGGTCACTGGTCTTCAGCTGAGATGATGTAGGCTTACCGCACAGCCGGGCCGAGAAATGCTATTCTCCGTCCACTCTAAGTTGAGTTCTGAAGTAAACAAAATACGTAATATCATTGCACTTTGCTAGATTCTAATTGGCTCAATTTGTGCAGCCCGCCGACCTACTATTTCCAATCGACAAAACTGTGTACAGTCGGTACCATAGGAAGCAACAACACCCTATATAATTATTAAAACAATATTGCGTGAAAATTTCGTACGTGTAATCGACATACGGAAACAAAAATTACATGAAAACTTGATAAAAATATTGATATCGTGTGTCGTGTGCAGTTACAATATATTTCAAAATTTAATTGTAAACATCAAGCCATTATTTAGATCGTATTCAAATATTCCGGTACTAACGTAACACAAATTTGGTACTATATGCAGAAAAAAAGTTGTCAAAAAATGTGATTAAACTTACTTTAAAGTCCTCCTGGATAATTTTGTACTTCGTTTTGGAAAAATTTCATTTTATAAATCACCAAACACTCTGTCGATAATTCACGACACATATTCGTTATTTTTTTTTTTTATTGTAAAGAATGTTATGCGAGATTTTTGTTCTTGCCTTATAAACATCACCGCAGTTTGTTTATTAATGAAGACATATATCCACGTTTCGAAAGCCATGCAAGACATTTTCACTGTTCACGTCCAGCGTCACATAACCTAATCCGCATGCAATGTAAATAAACCGACGCGAGGACAGAACGAAGTAGATCAAGGAATTTTGGTTCGGACGAACTGGAATGGAAAATGGTTACACGGAGAAACCATTCGCAGTGGCCACAACATTGACGCGTTAATGTTTAAAAATACTTTTAAAAAATAAACCATATCTGATTGTGATATTTCCTACTTATTTTTACCGTGGTTATTATTACTGAATTAAAATTTTGGTATTTTCAGAGTATCGGTACATCTCTGAATACCGGCAAGTGTACCAAGAAATTCGTAAGTTTAACAGTGCGCCAGTCGTTAAATAACTCGTGAATCGACTGTGCGGACGTGTCGTCCGCTAACCATAATTATAGTAATAAACATGTAGCGTCGTAGATTGTGTTTGCAACGTCTGTACATTTTATATATTTTTAAATAAAACTCTCTTATTAAGTGATGGAGTAGTAAATTTATATGTACACGACAGATAACAAAATCTATTTCTTATGCAAGATCACAGTGCACGGCGATCGGCAGTCAATGAACATGTGTGTTTATAATTTGCTTTGTTTATCCTAAAACTAAACTTAGAATGAACGGAGAATAGCTTAGCTTGATTACCCTTCCCTTGCCGTGATTGCTTCTCGGTAGAAGCCAGAGAAAACAACCTATTTAAGTTGGCAGGCATGATGTCATCCAGGTTTGCAGTCCTGGAATTGCGTATGTTGGTACTTCACCGCTGCGCAGATGTTCTGGGATAATAACATCAACACTTCCGTCGGTTTTCGTTGAACGATAACTGTATGTTTGACCACGTGCACCGTCGTTTGAACGTTCAGGAAGTGTTTTCGAGCCTGAGTTTATAAAAGTGGTTGTCGTGAAACGTTTCGGGCAGATGATGTCGGGATTCGGAGATTAGTCTTGTGTCTTCCATCTTCGACTGATTGATTCCTTCTTCGAGGCTGAGGGTTGGAGGAACCCCGAGGGACTTCAGTACAAAATGTGATCAGTTAAGTAGTCTATTTGTGTTGTTAGTAGAAAAGTATGTCCGAGCTGAGAGTCATAGAGAGTCACACAAAGTTATGCAGAGTAACTTAATTTATTGTAATGTCAGTCACTCTCCAAGTTGTGTCTTTGACCCCCCCCCCCCCCTCATTCCATTCCTTGAGATGTGTCCCTAAGTAAAGAAATATGGTGTTTAATGTGTAGTTGCTAATCAAATATCAAATAGGTATGAATTTTAAATATATAGTTTTGTGTTTCCCTTCGTGGCAGAAACCGTCCCTCGTTTGTTTTGAAGTTATCACAAATAGCATTGTAATTGTAATCAGCTGAGGGTCATTTATTGTAAAACTGTTTGCTCAGTGTACGAGCTGATGAATCGCTTTTTGTAAACCTTTTGAGTTAATACAGAGTTGTTTTGAACCTGACTTTCTTGGTATTTGCCTTTATTTAATTAATTACTCCTGATAGGTAAAATTAATGTCTTACATTTAGATAATAAGTACCGTAATTATTTGTAAATTATAAGAAATACTTGCAGTCCATAAAAAGATCCCATTCCCCTATTTTAAACATGTTTACCTCTCGCTACCCCTATGTTATTATTTCGCTCTACCTGTCTTTAAAGTTTAGTTTTGAGTATTTTGAGGCGTCCGATCTGGCCTATAACAGATTGGTGGTGGATTGCTCCCCCCAGGTTAATGTTAGGATTTAGGTTGTTGTTTTTGTTGAATTAATTCCCCCTGGTTATTAGCAGGTCGTGACAATGTACTACTATGGCCTTATTTTTATTTAGGGGTATTTTGTTTGCCTTTCATTTTCGGTTTCAGCTTTGCAGGTTTGTTAAAGGTGCCATTTTGCTGTTACTTCTTCCTAAGAGCATAAATTGTTAATTTGGAACACATAGTTGCTTTGAAAGCTATCTTAATTGTGTTAACAGTATGTATGTGAAAAATACTGGAATACATTCAACACGAAATTTCGCTCCCTCCTTCGTAGTCTGTCTACAGAGTGTTCCAAAATTATCTTTACAACTTTGACTGCTAATATCAAAAAAACTAAAAAAGATAGAAAGGTCGGTTTGCGCCACATTGTTCATACACACCTGAAGTTTCATTTAGTGATTGTTTGTGCAGGTTAGTCATTGACGAAAATGGCCACCCCCCCCCCCAGCAGATGGTACAGTGTATCAAGTGGTTTATAGAAACCAGATCTGACACCCTAGTCCAGCGGAAGTTCCGGACACATTACAGAGGCACGCCACCATCACGTCCGACTATCAGAGCGTGGTACAGGAGGTTCAAGGAAACTGGAAGTGTCTTAAAGAGGACCAGATCAGGATGACTAAGCACCAGTGATGCAGATGTGGAACGGGTGCAACAGGCATTCATCCAGAGTCCCTCCAAATCAATCCGTTGTGCTTTTCGACAGTTGCAACTACCAAAAACCATGGTTCACAGTGTGCTGCACAAGAGACTGAAGCTGCATGTCTACAAGGTGCACCAGCTGCATGCAATTCAACCTGATGACAGGCCAAAACGCAAATAATTTGCAGTTGACATCCTGAGTCGCATTGATGACTACCCAGACTTTCTGAAAAAAAAAAGTAATGTTCACGGACGAAGCTTGTTTTCATGTGTTCGGGAACGTAAACCGCCACAACGTGAGGATATGGGGCTCTGAGAACCCCCACTTTAGCATGGAAATGTTACGAGACAGTCCGAAGGTGAACGTCTGGTGTGGTCTGTTACATGATCGTGTGATAAGGCCCTTTTTCTTTGCAGATGCCTCAATAAACTCGGCTGTTTACCTGAACAAGTTGGAACAGTTTGCATTTCCACATACCGAAGACCTGCAACCTGACATCATGCTGCAGCAGGATGGTGTTTCTCCTTACTGAGGCTTGGTCGTTAGGGCTTCTTTGGACGACAAATTTCCAGGTCGTTGGGTTGGTAGAGGACCCATTCCCTGGCCTCCAAGGTCTCCAGACATCACCCCACTGAATTTTTTCTTATTGGGCTTTGAGAAGGATGTGGTCTAACACACTCCAGTGCGGGACCTGCGGGAACTGAGAGTACGCATAACAGCAGCAATTGAACAGATTAACGCAGACTTGCTAGGCCGGACCTGGGAGGAACTGGAATATCGCTTAAATATCCTGTGTGCTGCAGATGGTGCTCACATTGAACTTTACTAAATGAGTACTTAAGCTTCAGGTGTGTATGAACATTGTGGTGCAAACCGCACCTTTCTAGCTATTTTAGTTTTTTATATTGGCAGTCAGATTTGTAAAGATCATTTGGAACAACCTGTATATATTGTGTCTTTTTGGGTGTCTATTCTCCCATACAATTAAATGTTAACAAAAACACACACATTAACGAAATAAATACTCCGAAATCATTCACTAGACCTAACAAATCACATGGCCGCCTGAAACAATGAACGTCTGGACTAGATTAAGATACGGGACGAAACAATCTGCTGACTAAAGGAAGACTGTATGTTTTTTACTATATTACGCTGACCGAACCTCGCAGTCAGTAAAGATAACGGAATGTCGAGAGCCCTTCAGATGTCTTGGTTTGCAGGGCGAGTGTGTTGACCTGATATGCCACATATTTAATGTTATAAACAAGAGCATGGTTGGAGCTGTAGCATTGGTGTTGCCTTTAAACATAATTTCAGATCATTATGAACAACTTTCTGCCATTCATCCCCCCTCAAACATCAATAAAACATTGATTCTCACTGACCAACGTTTTAGTGTTTCATTCTGTATTCAAATGCACACATGTCTAGAAATGTTTGTAAAATTAAGAAACAAAATTTTTTGTCGTCTGATCTTTTCGTTGGCGTTTAGATATATGAAGTTGCACATCGTACCAATTTGAATATGATTATGCTACTAATTTGAGATGCGCAACTTTATTCATTCGTAATGTTCGTAAATAAATTTCAGTATGTTATAATTATTTAATTAGTCAAAATTGTCGTAAAGACTTCAATCAAGTTTGGTTATATTCAATATTTTTAAGTAAACGGTTTTATGTAGCCTATATTGAATAGCCCAAATAAATCATATTGATGTCAATTAAAAATGAATGCCGAACTACCTATATCAAACTTAGGAAAAAGAAGGTTATAGCAAAGATTAATGATTTCATGCAGTAATGGCTACAGGGTGCGCGACGGGGTAGCGACAGCTTAGAGACGTGGAGAAAGAGGGACAAATAACCCTTCTCCCCCTTTAATGGCGCCCACCGCTATTGCTTGTAGGTGGGACTTAGATGGACGTCATGCTGTAACCAAATATTTAGCATTTGTAAATAATGTAAGTATGTTAACGGAATTTTTACATGTGATTCTAATAAATATAAATGTTACATGTATGAAATTTCAAAAGTATACGATAAGCCATTGTGCCAGGAAGTCGCTGATTGGCTGATAGTTGTCTCCATGGAGGAGACACGGGAGTATATATAGCATAAAAAAGTTTTATTGTCAATAATAGCGGTTCCTGTACTCTAGCACATCGGGTCCGAAACCGTACATCACCAATAAATACAACGGATTGTTTGTTTATTTGACATCCCGCCAGTGTAATAATAACTTTATCCTCTAACACTATCAATCGCCGTGTAGGCTTATCGAAAAGCAACGAATAGAAACAGAACTAAATGTTTCAAATTCTTAAGTTATAATGCTATATATTTAATGCGGCATTAAAATATAAGTACAAAGTTTTTGTTTTCAAAATTTTAAAACCCTTTAGAATGGAGCAAATGATGAAAGAAATATATCAACCGTTTCGATGCTGCAGAAAATGCGAAAATTTTAAGATAAGTTACAACTGCTGATGGTGAAAAGATATAGCGAATGTCCGTAGGCCTATACCTCCATACTGCAATCTAAGCATGAGAGGCTGTATAGATTGATACGATTAAAAGGAGGAATATTACTAGCGTAATAAAGGGGGCAGCAGATAGATATGTCAGCAAAAGTGCATCATAAGAGACAATAAAATAATTTATACGTAAATAATATTACCGAATTATTAAACACAAAATAGTATTGACTAACGTAACAATTCCGAGCTCATTGAATGGCTAATTAAACTAAACACATTTTTATAGGGAAATTCTGTTTAACAGTTTCATTTTTTTTATTTTTAAAACACATATTAAATAGTTGCCACACCGAAAATGAAATTTTAATAATACTTTCTTTAAAAAGGTTCTATAATTTTTCTTCATCATTAGCAATTGCATTCATAATTTTATTACAATTACCTAATTGTTTTATAAATAAGTTGATATCATAACGAGCCTAATTGTAAAAATTCAATAAACTGAATTATTAAATTTTCCTGTTAAGGGGTATGGGTAGGTACGATGTCGTGCGGACGACTGGAATGCCTAATCGTCAATAAAATCTGAACTACTCAACAAAATTCTTCGAGAACTTTTTGCCGAGTATATATTTTATCAGTGGACATGTACCTAAATAGGCCTAACTCAGTTTGACGTAGTAAACTTTTCTTTCAAGTAAAAAAAAAAAATAAAAACATTTTTTAGAAAAAAATAATGGCTTGAAAACACAAAATCTATAAAAATGGAAACCTGTAGTTTTATAATTTTTAATATGGTAATATGTAGTACTCTACAGTACACCAAATTTCATAAAAACTGGCGTCTTAACATGAAAATATTTGTAACATCCGTAAACAGAGAACTTCGGATATTAAAATTACTTTCAAATCAATGCGTTTGTATATTTTTGATTATTTAATTTTTTTTCTCTTGATTGCTTCAAAACTACAACAATTGTGTAAGGTTCTTTAAATGTATGTTCATATTTTTTAAAGTTAATTTGATGGCCTTTTTTGGCATAAGAATCCCTACTGTTTCTTTTTTGGCATAACAATCCAAATGATTATTTAATTATTCTTCAAAACAAAAAAGTAGGAGACACGTATCATGTGGATAATATTTATTTTGTAGATTATTTATTGTAATTAAATCTATTTTGATAAATGCAACAATAATGAGATATTTCATTGTGTTATGGATTTGATTGTGTAATTCTTATTTATTTTAATAGATTTTATCTGGATTAGAATGATTTCATTTTTTGGTTAGTGTTTATTATGGATCATAAGAGATACTTTTGATAGCCTTACCAATTTTTCAGTGAGCTCTTGTGACCGTGCTGTTAAAGAGCCATTAAACCCTTTTACCTCAGCACCACCATACACACACACACACACACACACACATATATATATATATATGTATGTATTCAGAATCTAATCATTTGTAACTGTCTTCGGTCAAATAGTTTTGAAGATTTTTAAAAATTTTCTTATGAATTACTTAAACTACTTTTCTTTCTTCGTAAGAATAAACATTATAGAGAAACGTCAATTTCTTTTTCGATTTTTTGTATGTAATTATTGTAGGCCTAATTCTTAGTGTTTTATTTTTAATATAAAGTTATTCGTTCTGGACCTTCTCCTACTGCTAATATGCTGATTGTATTGCCCAAAGAAATTTTAAGTTTCGTCATTTCTATCATTAATATAAGTTTTTTCAAGTTTTAATATTTTCTGGCAGTTCAATATAAGAAAATCATCTTAATGATGCATATATATTTATTGCCAAGGCTAAATCAGCTGTTTCTTCTAGAGACCAGCTAGAAACTTAAGTTTGGAATTCTTTCATTCTTGTTGAAAGTTGTTATTAAATATCTGTAAAATTGTGTCATCTGTTCTATATTTAATATTACATACTAAATCGTGTTAGATTATTAGTATTATTCCTACAGTAGTGGGTTTCCTAAAAGAATACGTGCTTTTATTCCTCTGAGCCTTTCGAGATGATGTATAATTATTTATAATAATTGGCTTTTTACAGAATTAGAAATATTGCCATTGTCTTGTAAGCGGTAACATTTCCTCTGTAAAATGTTAACAACTGACATCTAAATGCCTTTTTACTTGGAAAATATAATTAGTTTTGGATACGTCATAATATGAAAATATAATTTATATTTTTAACTCACATTTATCTATGTTATGTAATTCTTCATAATCGCAATTAAAATATTTTATCATTTTGTAGACTAGCTTTGATTTTTAAAATATGCAGTGATGGCTGTAATTAAAACGTTTTTGTTTAACCTTAAAGCTGCTTTAATTTTACTTCCTTAACCCAGTTTTTAAAATCATTAACATGTCTACCAGTTCTTATATGACTAATTTTCTCTTCATTTATATCGGTTATTGGCCTGTTGTTTCCCTTTTTGGGTTCACACTTTACAAGAGGGTATTTTGTTAATCTTTTTGTTAATTTTTTTAGGGTGAACATTATTTTAAGTTTCGGGGATTTGTTTCTAGGGCCAAGAATAGTGGTGACTTTTTTTGTGATATTATTAGTTAAAATCTCTTTTTCTAATTTGTAAATATTCTTTATGGTTACATTTTTTACTTACTTTTAACCATCGTGTCTTCTATTCTATTATTGTTTAATTTTCATAATAACATTTTAACAATTATTTTATTTTCCTCCACTTTGAAACTCTTGTATTTTTTGAGTATTCATTTTTATTTAAACATTCATAAAATAATATAACACAGTTAAATTAATTCGCTTATTCCCATTCTTGCGATTTTACTAAGCGACAGCTACAACTGCTTCAGCTGTGAATATTTATTAATTTATAATAGTTTCTATAATATGTAAGGCAAACATGTTTTACATTTTGTAGTCAGTTTAGCTATTGTCGTTTCATGTGAACAAAAAAATCTATTGGTTTTATTTTCACTGCAGTGTGTACATGTTCTTGTAAAATAATTGTCTTAAACTTTAATTATAGTCCGCTTCTGCTGGCGTTGAAAATTTAAAATATCAATATGTAATTCTCTATTTTCATGGTTTCCAAGATAAATTTTCAAAACCTATTATTCACATTCACGTTTTACTTTTACATTATTTGTTTTCATATTGCGTTTAAGTATATAAATATAAATATTTGTATAAGTGTTACGTGTTTATGTCTTGTATATTTATGCGATGGAAAACATTCTAGGTTTAATATTTCCCCATATTTGTACAAAACTTTGTCTCAACAATATCGTGGTAAGGTTTTGTTTTTAACCCTCGGCAAAAAGGAAGGGTGCTGTAAGTTTGACACTCGTCTGTGGCTCCGTAGCTTCCTAACGGGTGGACCGATTTCAGTACTTTTCTTTTTTTTTATTTTAAGCTAATATCGCCTAGATGGTTCTTATTTGTATTTAAAGTAAATCTGTCCAGCTGTTTAACAGTTACGAGCTCGTTTAAAAATTGGTGTGAGAATTCTATAGAAATATAGTGGAATATTTACTATAACTATTTATTTTCTTTGCTTTATGCACCACAGAGAATTGCCAATTCTTTGTGCACCACATTATCTTGCAGCGTGTCTGAGTATATTACACTAGCGTTCTTAGATGATAACTGTTTATAATCGTTTTAGTTAGGGTTCATAGCAGTGATTCAGTTACAGAAGATATGATATTTACTGTTTTACTATTTTTAGAAGTATTAGTTTAAAAAAATAACAAAAAAATTAAATTAAAAATAAAATACCCAAAAACACATTAAACGATCCCTTATAAAGTAAAAAATATAAATTTCAAAATCATGGTCGCTAAGTAAACAAAATGGGTAGTTTAAATTCGCAAACCTGAAACAAAATAAGAAACTGCAACATAACTTACGTATATTGTGTGTAAATTTGTTATAAATTCTATATATAATGCTAAACCTTTCATTATATTTGAATTAAATTTTTCGATTGATATCATTCGGTGAATTTGGTAACATTATTTTGTTGTATCTTGTTTAAAGTAATTTCATCTATATATTTTGTTTACAAACCGTTCTCACGAAGAATTTAAAGGTGAGTATTAATTTCAAAATTTTATTTTATTTCCTTTTTTTAGGGATTATTTAATGTGTCGGAAATTTCTTAGTTATTATATTAAATTATATGATCGTTTTGTTACTAAACATTTTATGTAGCAGATAAATATTTCAAATTATAATGGTATTAAATATTTCTTTGAATGTATATCAATTTTAACAAAAATATATTTTTAATATTACTGTACCAAATAAAGACCTCAAATAATAATTATCTAAAATACCATAAGTTAATTATAAATTACTAAATTTTTTAGGTTTTGTCAATGAATATTCTAAAGCATGCATTGGTTTCCGTTTTACATTTCATTTATACCTTTGTAAGTAAGAAAACTGTTTTCTTTGTAAATTTATATTTCTCAGCTCATTTCTATCAAAAATTTTAAACCACGATCTTGTAGCGTAGTTATATGGTAATCATTTAAGAAATATTTAATTATATATACACAGCTGGTACCAACAATTTAAAACTCTGTAACCTAATTTTTTTTTTTTACTTATTCCAAGCGCTTACAGTTAAGTCAATTTGTAGGAATTACTTAATTTGTTCATTAGCGAATCCATAGAGGACTTTAAAACAAACTTTTTTGTTTAGTTTTTTACAGTTTAATTATTGAGTTTATATTTATTACAAACATAATAATTTAGTTTTTTTTAACAAAATGTAAATTTGGTAAATTTTGTTAAAAATTATTGGAATTTTAAAAGTGAAAATCCTGAAAAATGCAGCGTCAGATGAAGCAGACTACAGTATGTTTTCAAGTGTTTTCACAGTTTGAAAATTAACAGTTCAACATTTTAAAATTTAGTTTTAGTTATTTTTGCTTTATTATTTTAGAATCGTTAGCCGTTTATTTGATATCGCGGATTTAATGCTACATATACACAATTGGTTCCTGGGAATATCCACATGTAACATTGGAAATGCTTTTGTCGTACACATAGTTATTTGTTGAAATGCAAATTTTATTTTCTACAATTCTCCAAATTGACACATATTTTAACTATATAAATGTCAATAGGAACAATTATAAGGGTAGTGTAAACATTGACAGATAACTTAGTTGGAAAAATTAAGTAATCCAGTTATACTAAGCTCACGATATAGCAGTTTCCTCCGTTCTACGATTTTTCCCCTTCCAAGACAAGGGCTTTCGTATTACCGGTGCTTGGTACAAAGATGGCAAATCAAGACGAACGTATCCCAAATTTCGGAAATGTTCGGTTCCAAAGTAATTTTTCCCTTTATGTTTTTATAACAATTCCTTTTTCCGTTAAAATAATTCAAAGTTTTCCACCAAGCTTTCAAATAGTCGTCGTGCCAAAAAAAATGCATTCCTAAGATGTAACTGCAAGCGGCTATATGATCCCACTGCTCAAGGGTTCGACTGATGTTGGCACTGAGCACCTAATTCAAAATTAATAGATATTTTTTTTAATTTCAATAAGTCACTGTTGCATTATTATAATTTCTTAAATGTTTTTTAATACATTTTATTTTCAGTGTATTATTATAGGCTATAATTAAAAACATTAATCAACAGACATTTTATTTTTTATTAAATTGTATAATTTATTTACCTTATTACATATTTCCTAGGTACCTTTACTGGTTACCGAATAATTGAAAAATTTTCCTGCCTATTTTCCCACAAAACCACGTGACATAATGTGTTTCACTAAATATTCACTGATATATTAATATTTGAATATTTCATTTTCTTATACACTTATTGTCTTAACTAAATACTGTTTGAATTGTATTCAATAATAATGTTTACGTATAAATTATGCTCGTTACTGCTGATAACATTTAGGCGGGCCGGTGCGGCCGGCGCGGGGACGCGACGTGGCATCTCCGCTAACGCTCGCTCTCTCTCCCCGAGCAGTTTGAGCTGCTTATGACGCAATCTCTTGACGGTATTGCAACTAGACATTTTTAAGCGTGCGCAGCTGCGTGCGGCACTCTTGTATTTTACGCATCACGCGAGAACTGCAAGACTTTTGTTCATTATCAATATATTAATTTGAAGAGTAAACTCGGCGTAACGACCTCTGTATAAGAATACAAGTTTATTAATCCTATACAACAAAAAAAATTTTACAACTCATAGTAAATTGATCTAAAGAAAAAAATTATGATAAAAATATATTGGATTGAATAACAAAGCTAGCATTAACACATTTCACAAAGGCGAGTAAAAATACTGTTTAAAACTTAGATTTCAGTCATCCCGTCATAATTACACTCAAATTCCGTAAAATAGTGTCATTTCGTGAAGCTAATACAGACAAAGTTAGACAATTTTTTTTTATTTGAGCGAGTGAATCTAGCATGTAAGATGCGTCATAAAAATCTAAGAACTGTCGACTCCCTGCATAAGTAATTCATTTGTTCTTAACTTAATTAACATTCTCGGTATTTTCGAACAAAAAGTACCTTTTTCTGGAGCAAATTCGTGAACCGCCCCCTTAATGGAGTTCGCCTGGGTAAGATGTGTTGGCTTTTATCTTAATTAAATATTTTTTATTTTTAAGTACGTTACGGGTATGCTTGGAACTGTACAATTGCTAAAATATTCGGAAGAGTCGGAGAAAATTCTGTTTTATTTTGAATAATATTTGAATTTTAACAGTATAGTTATATATTATGGTGGTGGGGGACCGGTGTGTTCCATGGAGCTCGTCCCGGTTTGATATGATAGTTAGTTACTTCTTTTATTATTGTTACTACAAAATAGTTTATCTTTGTGAGATATGAGTGGGTTCTGGTTGGAATATAAAGTAAAACACTGTTTGGAAGACTCGGGGAAGCGCCTAATTTTTAAATGTATTTATAGGAGTCCACTTGGGTATAGCTAGGTTAGGGTTGGTGAGATTGGTGGTGTGAAGGATGCAGGGAGAAATGTGTCGCGAGAATGATACTGAAAGTCGCCTTCAGAGTTGCGCCATGTTGCGACATCAATATGATGTCACGTCTCATGAATGTGATGACTCATGTGATGGGGAGTGAGGGGGAAGTACAAAGGTTAGTATTGCACCATTCTGCGACACATGTGTGTGCTGACACAGGAGGAAGGGGAGGTGGTACAGAATGGCATCATGGTATGGAGGGGAGGAGTGTCACGTGATTAGCATGCATGTGGTGACTTGGGAAGAAGGGAAAATACTACAGACTTGAGTAGATGAGGAAGGGGGGGGGGTGTCTGGCAGTGACTTGAGTATAAAGTATGGTGAAGTTGCTAAGGATGCCTCGTCCAGGCATATATCGTTGGTTATTTTTTTAATTTAATCGAAAATAAAATATTTTCTGTATGAGGTGTGAGTGAGGGTTCTTAGGAACGTGAATTTAAAAAAATTTCGGAAAACTCGGAGGAAACACTTATACTACATTTTATTGGATTTATTGTAAATCGTTCTGAAATAGCTAGGTGGTCTCTTGGGGGAGCTCGCATAGGTGTGGTATAGTTATTTACTTAAAATAACTTTGTTTAAAGATATTTTTTTTGTTTTGAGGTGTGAGGGGGAGCGATAGGAATGCTAAATCAAAACAATTTCTGAAGACTCGGAGATAACCTATATAGTTTAATTTATTGGATTTTACAGTAAACTTTCGGTGATAGCTAAGATAGGAGTCGGGTTTAAGTAATTAGCATGAGTAAGTCAGGGGGAGCCTGTAAAGGTGTGGTATAGTTATTTACTTAAAATAATTTTACTAAAAATATGTTTTTTGCTATGTGGTATGTATGGGGTGTGATTGGAATTCGAATTACAAAAATTTTCGGAAGACTCGGAGGAAACCCCTTCAAGAAGGGTGCATACATTAAGTAAAACTATTTACAGCAGGTATCATGGACAAGATGGATGCCAGAAGCATGACTGTCGGTAGGAAATATTGCTCGTTCAGGCTGCTTTTTGCTCCGTATTCAGCCTCCACCAGCCTGATTGAGCAATACGATAATTTTTAGTATTTGTTTAATTTTCCTGGAAAATGTTGAGGAAATTCGGGAAATTTTGAGGGAAAATCGGGAATTTTTAGGGAAAACGGGAAATTTTTGTGTTTTTGAGGTAAAAAGGGAAATTTTGAGGTAAAATGGGAAAATGACATCATCCAATATGGCGGCCGTAACATCATTAGTGGCTCCGACGCTCCGATCCCCCATCCCCTTGTGCCAAACTCCCCCAAAATATACAACACAAAGGCGATATTGGTTTTTATTCCCCGTGTGGTTAACCGGATTATCATGTGTGCGAATGACGCACAGGACGATGCTGCAGATAAGTGGGTTATCTCAGAGATCTCCCAATTTTCTTACCTTCTATCCCAGGGGCTGCTCCGTAACTACTCATATCCGCCTTCAGCTGGTCACAAAACCTTGTATGCTGGAGAGAATGACGCGCGATTACAGCATATTTGCTGCTTTTCAGTCACCAGTTTCATTAAAACTTCACATTTAGACCTCAAGTGTCATAATCAAATTCTGTCATTCAGAAATAAGTAAGAAAAAATTAATGTTCAAATAATAATGTTATAAATGTTCATATAGTTTGCGTTTTACTGAAGGCATATTTGTCACAATCAGTAGCAATAAGAACCAAGCTTAATACAATAAAAATACGATTTTGGACTATTTACAAGAAATAAGTATAATTGTGCTCAATAACCCTTAAGGAAGACTTGTAACTTATAAAATTTATTTACTCATCAAACTGTTTAGCATCCTGTGACACACATTTATGAATAACCATTTAATTTCAAAGGTATTTTTGTATACCTATGGAAATTTCATGTCCAATGGTCCATTGTCACAACAAAATAGTGGAGCAAAACGGACAAAATAGTAATTTTTATGCACGAACAATGTGATAACATAATTATAACTGCCACTTTGATAAAGTGTACAACTGTTTACACAATGTACAGAAGTTTGTATAAAAAACGTCAGAATACTGGAACAAATTTGTTACTTATACCATTTTTTAAGTATGCCTACATATTTACATACAAATTCATATACTTTGCTTGTGGTTGACACACAGTTGATATGACTCAATTTTTAAAGGAAAAATTTACTGATAAATAAAAATGGCGTATTTTTTGCTATAATTCTAGAAGTTTTGTGGTAGTTTTTTTTTACAATCACAGTAAATAACACACAAAAAATTTAAGATAGTCACAAGAAAAAACACAGTAGCAAATCGGGAGAGGTGTATTTAGAAATACAGTAACTGACCCTATAAATATATAATGAAATGGTGACACTTAAAAATAACTATTTATTATAGGTACTCAGTCTGGATTAAATAATTAATAATTTTATATTCTCTTGATAACACAAGGGTTGAGCACAGGACACTAGACGAAAACTTAACAACAGCAGCATTCTTACAAATTGTACAATATATTGCGAAGTGAATTATGCAGCATGCTTTAAGATTGACAACTTAAATATTCACAGTTTCGTTCTAATATACGTAATACCACATGTCTGCCACAAAACGTTACACAAAATTGTACTGCTGGTTAACAATACTTGTATCTTTTTGTATGAAATTCATAACAGCACGCAAGAGAGAACCGAGCATATATAATACAGTAGAGTGATTTTATGACCTGTTTCACAACCTCTGGTTAAGATTAAGACCTGAATAATATTGAAGCAACCAGTAGTTCAATTGCCTGTCAACAATGGTTAATTATCTTAAACAGAATTAATAAATATATGTTATTGGTAGGGCTAATTGTAACACCGCGAACTAAGAATATTGTGCGTATTCTTCTGCTCGGCATGTGTTGCAATGCTTATTTCAATAGTTTTTGGAATTGCAACGACTTTCGCCTGCGTCACTCAACGACGGGCATACGATCCTGATATTTATATGTTAATCCAGTTAGTAAGGACTTAACAAGGCATAACATTTTTCCATGGAAACGCTATACTTCATTATTATTTATTTCTCAATGGTTAACACTATTTTAAAAAAACTAAACAACATTAGGCTCCCTGCCTAATTTTTTCCTTTAAGGACGCATTTTTTACGGTCGGTTCTATGCACGGGGTGGCCCTGTTTACAGCTATACATGCTATATATTATATATGTTTATAGCTGTACATGAAGCACCTTCGCTTGGTTATTACGTCATCAACACGAAAAAAGTCGAACCTCCGATTGGCTAACCTCCAATGTTTTTGGCGTCTAAAAAAATGTTGTGCACAGTAACAATATAGTAACCAAACCAACTTAATAAAAAAACATATCGGGCGTCTATGGTACTATGTCAGGAACTGGCCCGGGAATGCCAACAACAACGCACAGTTTAACCTCAATCGGATGAATGGTATAGGCATGACAGACAGACACACAGAAAATAAATTCTCTATAAGTATGTGTAGTGATTGAAATCATAATACTGGTTACTTTTGTGGTCCGCGTTTGGAAACATTTTCATTTATCTTCACTTTACTGGTTGTACCACACCCAATTTCCAATTCACAAGAATTGAATAAAAGACATGTGAAAATAATATAGCAGGCAATCGCAAGTTTTAACATAAATGTCTAGATGTGAGAATATTTTGTCACTTAGATAAAAGCAGATACGTTAACCATAAAACAAGACAAGTGTTCATAAACGGAAAAATGCATAATGATTAAAAGTTCTGTTATGCCACATGGTCGGATAATAAGTATTTTTTAATCGTAATAGCGAAACTGTGTCTTCGGGCAACTGACTATACGTTGTTCACGGTAAAGTGAGCATTTTGAGGTTTTCTTCGAACTTCCGCCGCTTATTAATATTAACTAAATTTTTCACTGCAGTAAAAGTTACGTTTTTAATGCATGAGTTCACTTGAATGGGTTTACTTATTAAAATTTCTGGACAGATGACTTTTCCAAAGTGCTTTCTTTATAGCAAACAGCTAACTGTCGTCACTAACACTTAGGTTATAATATGACAATCGATGATATTTTGTTCTCAGAATATGCAAGATTGCAAGATATGATTAGGATAGTATTCATAATCAGTTTAAAATTACATTGCATGAGTTGTACAGTATGTCAGGTAATTCTCCATAAATTTACTGTGAAAATTTATTAGAAAATACTCTTTGGTAAAATGTAGTATCTATTGTTGTGGACAAGTACATATATCCGTTAGATAATTGTGGTGTGATGACAATTAATGTCACCAGATGTTTCCTGTTATGAAAATATAGTAAAAAATACTCTTTGGTAAGACGGAGTATCTATTGTTGTGGACAAGTACATATATCCGTTAGATAATTGTGGTGTAATGACAACTAATGTCGCCAGATGTTTCCTGCTAGAATTCCTTGAGAGGGTTCACAATACCCACTGGTAAGTGCTGCTCAAAATTGCGATCTATCGGTTCCTCTGTAGCTCGGTGATTGGCATCCCAGTACTGTGTCCCAAGCACGCCACATGCATTCAACATGCAGAAAATATAATCCAACGAAAAAAAAGGGGAAATGGTTACAGCAAACTTATAACAATGTTTTTTTAATTTTTTCGCCTGATATGAATTTTCCTACTCTAGCGACTTTTATGTACATTTTCTCTTTTCTCGTAAATGAAGGTCTTGACGACTTGTTACCGAGAGTATTTATTTATTTAACCTACTACGTAAGGCTCGTGTGGTGCTGTTCTCATTCGCTAATTATCTGACATTCTGTGCAAGGCCTATGTCACACATTATTCTTACAAATCACTCGAAACTGCATGACAACTTTCCCAAATAGGTAAATTTCTTGGATACCAAGGCTTTACTACTTCAGGAAGTAAACGTTCCATGTAACATTTTGTTAACTGACTAACCATCTTAGATCCCCAGAAATTATCATACTGTGCAATTATTTCAGTAACTAAGCCATGATGAGCCATGTAACAAAATTGCAAAGGTCTCGTCGTTTGATATGAAGCTGACCCTGAATTTGGTACATGTAATCGTGGTTTTCTTTAAGTTTCACTTTTATGTCCTCCAAAGTACAATATTGTTACAAGTTTGAGACATAAAATTTTTCATTTGGGCAATACCCATGACTTCTTTTGGGATAGTGGTGTTATAATTAGAAATAAAAGAGTTAAATTAAGTACTGGATTTAATAGCTCACAAAGCTACGAACTACACAAAACAGTAATCAACTGTAATTCTCGCAACACAATTAGTACTGTGCCACAGAACATTAATTAACTTTGATAATTAAAGCACAAGAATATTTACCATAAATCAATTAAGCACTACAAATCACAATACAAATTCAGTCAGATATCCAATCAACAGTCTCTCAAATAGTGACAATGTACAAACTTAACAGTCCTAAGGGAGGATGGCTCACCATGTACAGTGCAGCACCCAGAGTGCACCACTGTCTTCACTCTTGAGGTCTTCGGTTCGACTCCCGTCGCGCACCTCCTTCTTCACCTGTCGACCTGCAGCAGAAGCCCTCTTGTCTCACCCAGTACTGCTCAAGATACGTGCCTGTAGCCTCGCAGTAGACTCCGACGTCACCAAGACGTCTTCCTGACATCACCAAGATGTCCTCACCAGCCTTTCTGCACAAGCTTAGCACCTCCTCCGAGCAGGACCAATAGCGAACTCCCGAAGCACTCCTTCTCTTGAATCACCAGGTAGACAGTCTCCTCAAGTAGCCAGTTACTGCCCTCCTCGACACAACACCGTCAGTGTTGTTCTCCACAGCTCACTGCCTCTGTAGCACTCCAACACAACACCGCAAGTGTTGTTCGTCCTTCCTGCAGCCCGCTGGCGTCACACAGCCTTGACACCAACCACCGCTACCATGTTGCCATCCTCGAGACGCCACACCTTATCGGCTCAGTCGCGCCGACACAACACCTGAGTGTTGTCTGTCCTTTCTGAAGGGCGCTGATGTTACTCAGCCTCGACACCGACCTTTTCCGCCATGTTGCCATCCTTGTGATGCCACACCTTGTCAGTTCCGCCGATGTTACATCAGCCTCGACACCATCGTGATACCGCCCTCAAGGTGCTGGGTCCTCATCTCTGCGCTGCCGCCAGTGTCTCCTCTCGGCCCGTCAATTCTCACGACGTCCATCATCACCCCAGTGGCAACGCCGCCTCTAAGAGCGCTGTCTCACACCACTCTCGGTCTCACTTCATCTTCACGACTCACTAAAAGACTATCACTTCCAAACTAAGACATCCTGACCCTCCACGACTGACTCATGTTGCGCCGTCCCGAGGCTTTTATAAGGCCCCTTCAGTGACGTCAATGGCTGATGAAACATGATGACTTGAGATCTAAAAATAAATATTACCTCGATCGTGCCTGTTGGTATCATGTATTGGCACTGGCGTCATCGGGGAATCCCAATGACGTCTCTTGGGAGTTGTGACATAGTAGCGAAAACCCATGACATCACTGGTTGACTCACAGGCCTAACCACCCAGCATGATGTAATGTACCTGCTGCCCGGTCAATACGCAACAATAGGTTATCTTCTTTTCGATAATCGCAGCTATAGGAGTAAGGTTCTCTGCGATGGCAGGGCACTTCACCTCCGCGATTGAATCATCGTCTGTGAGACCATCAGGTGTAGCTGCCAGTCAGGGAAAAATCTGTATCAAAGAAGAGTCTGGCTTCATTCACCTTTTTATCTAACAAGTTTCTCAGACTCTCGATTGCTAATGGTTGTTTTTCTTTGCCATACCTTGTAGCGCTTGTTCCATTGAAATCACTATACAGTAAGGAAATGACAGTTTTGGCACGAGTTGTAGAACTTATCATTTTACATATTCTGCCACATGATGAAGCTGTTAGTCGTTTGTTTCGTTCTGCTATCCACGGACTACAGTTAGTTTGGGCAACTGTACTGCACTGATGTAATATTGGAAATTTACTGATTTGCTTGCATTGTGTTTATTATTTCATATACTTAGATGCTGCTGTACGTTCGAAAATATTTAATGTTTGATTTTATAAGTTCCTGGCTATAAAAATTTTTATTTCTGTATCCCACAATTTTAACATTCAACACAAATGTATTAAATGATTACGTATTTTGCTTTCAAAACTATCTACCTGATGTTCGGAAAATACCTCAACCGTTTACATTAACGATTCAATCACTAGTAGATGCAAAGTTGAATTTCCGAATTCAGGGATACCTAATTGTCAGGCAATCACTCTTCTTCCAAACAGCAAAGAGCTAGCGGGGCGCAGAACAGGTGCCTTTTACGAATACATGTTCACTATCACATAATGTTTCTATTCATGTTCACAGCGTTTTCATGCCATTTTGATTGCCTGAAGTTTGAATTTGCCGCCTCTTGCCCTTGGGTTGCGGTGGCGCTATCTTGGGCGCCATCTTGGAAAGACAGTCGATACAATGGAGTAATCATGGTGAGTCGCGTGGTGCTTGTGCTCGTAGTTTTGCATTTCGTTTTGTATACAGTCCACTTTCGTGTTCGCCGAGCCCAGACACAGCGAGCCATATAATTTGTGACCACTCATCCTCGAACAACCTGTTTATTATAAATTATTAGGCACGTCATACTTTAAATTTACAGTTTCCACCACCTTTGATGTAAATACATGATACTTATTGCAAATGACTTCCCAAATTAAAAAAAAAAATTAGCCAAAAAACGTGAAATACAGGCCTAACTATGGCGATTCCCAAGTCAAGAGTAAGTCCACGATTTACGACGTACTAATTTACGTCGTTTCGGAATAACGTCGCTAATGTTTGAGTATTTATGTTTCAAGTCGCCAATTCATAATAACGTCGTCTAAGATTCACGTGCTTTTTAATTTTACTAAAGCACTGTACATAAATCATCATATGAACGGCAGTTTTGCGTTTTATTTGTGCTACGTAGCATAAGTTACACGCGCGTCGTCCTATCTTATGATTCTCTGCGACAGATGCTTCCCGTCCTTCACGCGGTGATGCAATACTACTCGTCGCTAACGTGACAAAGCCTAATCTCCTTCTCGCGACGACGCAGCAGGTTCCCCCGTCCCTCCAAATAGCCCTTGGCCCTGCTTCAGTCGCTGCGGTTACATTGCGTTGGGCAGAGTTAAAAACGTGCCATTGTTTCAGGTTACATTACTGCGCTTTAAACAAGTTTCACTACAGTATCAGCTCACTGCAATTAATGATTTTTACCTTACGAAATGGCTCCGAAACAGCCGAGTTTATCTTCGATGTTCGTTATTTCAAAAAGTAAAAACAAAAAACCTGTCTTGTTAGCCACGAAAATGGAAATTTTGTGACGTTTTGATTCAGGCGAGAGGGCTGTTGACATTAGTAAAGTGTTGGCACTACCGCCTACCACAATTTTCACAATTTGAGCAAACGCAGACAAAATTAATAGTAGCTTGCTTAACATGTCATCTGTCAGTACTACAAAGACTAGGAATCGACCCATGCAGAAAGGGCTTCAGTCACAAATTCACTGAAATTGAGATATTATAAGAGAAAAAAAATAATTTTTTTTTTTGTTATTCCATCGTTTCATACAGAAAGGGCTTCAATACAACACTTCTAAAGCAGAGAAATGACGGTTGTAAATGTCTTGTTCTAAGCAGAAAGCCCTTCAGTCCTGGACTAAAGCCCGTCTTGTCAGGCAAAGTAAAAAGGGCTTCAGTCCAGGAAACCTCAATGGCAATTGTGTGTTGGATTCAGATGGCACAAAACAAAGGTGGCTATCCTGCACAAAACAAATTTTGGCTAACCTGATGTTGGTGTTTTACTGTCAACGTACCTAGCAGTGTGTAGTGTGTTATTGTAAAGATGGACGAAGCTGCAGAGTTACATACAAATGGATGTACACAAGGGAAGAAAAGGAAACGTAATCCTCAGGCATGGAAGAGCAATGTATCAAAACAGACACGACTACGCGGCAAAGAGCACGTTGATTACAAAGGAAAACTTGTTGCAGCGAAAACTACAGGAATAGATTGCAGGTAATTTGTATGAGCATTGTTAGCAACATGTATATTGATCCAAATGTTATAAAATATTATAGTGTATCTGTTCAATGGTTTGGTTTGTGCTCATAGTTGTACCTGGTTGAAATGTTTTCAAAGCATTTCTGAAAATGAGCAGGAAGATATCTTAGTAAGACTCCACAACCTGAAAAGCAAAGATGAACAAGATATTTTTATACAGTCACTGATATACGTACATGATGTCCAGTGGCGCCGGCCTCGAAAAGGTGAAGCATCACGGATCGTGGACAAGGTTTTCAAGTACCATGTTATTGTTGGCAACAATAAACAAGAGGTATGTTACAAAGCATTTCTTTCTCTTCTAGCTGTCACTGATAAACGTGTGAAACGATTGCGAAAGTTGTCTATGTTGGGCCAGAGTCCATGTGATAAGAGAGGAAAACATCCCAGTGCGAACTCTTTGCCCCCGGAAACCATACTACATATGAGAGAACACATTGAGAGTTATCCTGTTAGAGAAAGTCACTATTGTGGAAAAGTACATAAGTACCTAGATGCCAAGCTTAATGCAAAATTAATGCACAAAATGTTGTTAGAGAAACGTCCCGCAGTCAAATGCAGCTACCAAACTTTTCATGCAATTTTCAAAGCCAACTACTCCCTCTCATTTGGACGGCCTCAAATAGATGCATGCTGCATGTGTGAGGAACTGAAAACCAAACTGCGAAGCCCTCATATTAAAGATAAAGCCAAACGATGTGCATCAGCAGAGCTCATTATACACAAAAGAAGGGCGGAGAAATTCTATAAGAAGCTGCCAGCAGATACATCGGTGAATAATGAGCCTCTCATATTATCTCTGTCTATAGATTTTATGCAAAACATTCAGCTACCGGTTATTCCAGTTCAAGAGACCTTTTATTTGCGCCAGTTGACTACCAACGTTTTTTGCATTCATAATAATAAAAGTCATAAAGCAACAATATACGTTTATCACGAGGGTCATGCAAATAAAGGATGTAATGAGGTTTGTTCCTTTTTGTACAAGTTCCTGCAAAATATTGCTTCTGAAATCACAGAGCTTCATTTATTTGCCGAGAGTTGCGCAGGGCAGAATAAAAACCATACCCTCACCAGGTTACTCCTGTACTTAACAGATACTAGCAGATTTACAAAAATTGAACAGTACTTCCCAGTTAGAGGCCATTCATTTCTGCCCTGCGATAGGGATTTTGCGACCATAAAACGCACCCTTCGGGAGCATGATCGATTGTATTATGTGCACGAACTCACTGAGCTTATCGTAACAAGTAGCAGAACTGGAAAGTTTGAAGTGTGTGAAGTACAAGCAATATATATTTGCAATTTTAAGGTTTGGTGGCCTTTGGTGTACAAACGACATGTTGTATCAGAAGAAATTGCATCGAGGACAGTACCACGAGATCAAAAAATATATTTTGGAATCAGTACAATGATGCATTTTCCATACATTAGTCAGTTACGTGGATGCATTATCGCAAGCCAATTAATTCATTGATAGTATTGTGAAACACACATTCCGGCTTTCTCAAGCTGGTTGTCAAACTCCACATTTTCCACCAGAACGTGCATATCCTACGGAAAATGTTCCCTTGAAGGCATTGAAAGTAACGCGATATTGCCAAGTTGTTGCCATATGTGCCGTATGAGCATCAGGAATTCTATCAGAAGATATTACTCTGGCAAACACATGAACATATCAACCCTGAAGAGCAGGATTGCTAATAAGATGAAGTCTTTGTGTTATTGTGCATGCTATTGTACTTACAATCTGGTCAGTAATTTGGTTTTGTATTAGGGATTAATACCCTGGCTTACACGTGTACATTATACCATTGGAGAACATAATGATCATGTTAACATTGGAGAACAGGATGGTTCAAGTAATAGTGTGTTTGTATTATTTTGTCCTATTGTATGTTATTTTGTTTAAATGAAGACTGCGAGTAGTATTTTATTGTTATGGTGCATTTATTGTCATATGTTATTATGCTTGAACCAATATTGTGGGTAGCAAGTGTACTGTTATTGTTAAGGTACATTACTTTGTATTATTATGTAATTTTGTATGTTATTATGCTTGGTTGAAGACAGTGGATAGTATTTTATTGTTTCATTATGCTCAACACTTATAATCAGACTGATGTTATAACACTGAGGCAGTTTTGTAACATATGCAGCTTAATTTCTAACACATGAATGAGTCAACATTACATCACAACTTCTTTTCCACGCAAAAATGCCTTCTGTCCAAACGGTTTAGGATTTTTTTTTTCATTATTAGGGATGCTTACAAACCACTAAATCTTTGTGAAGAACTTTAAGACAGCTCAAGCCATAACCTCAAATTTTTACATGAATTTTGGACAACTACTTTAGGACCTAGAATGTTTTTTTTTTCTAGTTTCCTCAAAAGTAGGTAATACGGACTGAAGCCCTTTATGCATGGCTCGATTCATGTTATTCACGTCACAGTTCAATGGAGAAAGTGGAGAATAAGCTTGCCTTGGGGATCGAAACACAGAATCAGTACAGTTGTCCTGTACATTTAGCACTGATTAAAAAAAAATTAACAACGCCTTATCTTTGAACAGTGCGGTATAAAAAATGTGATGCTGTCAGTTCACTGACGTAAGTGATAATATAAAGTCCTTCTGTAGCAGCCGTCCCGGACGGGTTGGATTTTTTGATTTCAGCATCGTAGTGCGGCGTCTTTTGTATGTTTGTGCCGTCTGTAAAAACACGTGATAATATCGCACGCCGGCACGTTTGTGCGCGCTTCCGGACGACATAGGGCGTGGGCGGCAGGCTTCACTCACTTTGCATTGTTTCTATTTACGTTGCAGCTTTCAGAAACGTAACCCCGACGTAAACCGAGGACTTACTGTATTTAAAACCATATTGCCAGCTAATTAAAACAGTTATGTTGGCGTTATGTATAATATTGAGATGTCAGTCCCCTTTCTAAGAAGATAGAATAATAGGCCTACTTAGCTTACAAAAAAAAACGATTTCTTTGCATGTTAAAATTATATAAAGTTAGAGGAATTGGAAAGTTTCTTCAACCTGCATATAGTGAGAAACCGATACTGCGAACTAGGCCTTCAGCAAACGCATGGTTTTACGTCGCCGACAGACGAGTAACACTCGGCTGCAGGATGAAAGCTGGAACGCGGGCGGCCGCAGTAAGAACTCTGCCATCACATCCAGGCAGACGAAAAACCAGTAAAGAGGAAGCAAAGAATATGCGAAGCAAAAGAAGAAAACAGAGAGCCAACCCCTACTGTGAATAAGGTTCTCTTTCTCTCTCTCTCTCTCTCTCTCTCTTTCTCTCTCTCCGTTGTCCTCTCGGCTCGGTCTCGCGAAGTCTTCAATGTGCAACAACACTGGCTGCATATTTGTGCAGTACAACGTTACAAGAACAAGATTTCCTCGAAATTTTCAGTCGTAACGAGGTACAAACTGTCACTGAATCGAAAGATAAAGGATAGATCTACTAAGGTCAAACAATTTTAAGCAAAAATAACCAACAATAACGGCATAACACAAGCCGGAAAAGGCGCTACTTCGGAATGTTAAGCCCCAATTTTCTAATTACTTAAGAACCTGATAGAGCTGAAACCAATTGCGCTTAGTGTGAGGTACCTTATTCTCTTTTATATGTCAAACACACAATCTCACGACTAATATTTTTTGTGAAAAAACGATTCTCCTGAACCTCTACATCACAACTTTCACGGCAGGTAGACGAGCCCCATAAGGCTCGGATTCAGTCGCCATATTAAATGTTATCATTTCTCGCTTTTTTTTAATTCTAAGAAGAAAAATGTAACATGTGCGACTGTACCTCAAATTCTAGTTACATTTCGCTACAGTACAGACCTTGCGATTCAGCTGTTAACGTATAATTACACCGCAAAGTGTGTGTGGCTAATTTTATTATATTAATAATTTGCCCGGCGAATTGCGACCTAACTATACATTACTAGCTCTGTTGCCATGATTGTATTGTAGCTCAAGGTAAATAGAATTTGCGCCGTAGTCGCCGGTTTAACATATTCCTTCTTAGAATTCCAAAAATGCGGAAAATAATAAAATTCAGCATAGCGACTGAATCCGAGCCTTAATTTACCCCTTTAAGTTTCTAACTAACATGTGTTCAAACTGTTCTCTATCTATCCCAACACAGGCACGTACATGGCACACAACCGCGTCCTGCACTGCATGCAATTGATCGTTGGTTACATGCATTACAGCAACATACAGTCTTGTAATGTTTTCCTCGACACTTTCCATAGTTTCATAGTGCACTAGCTCCTTAACGAATCCCTATAAGGATTAGTTTAAGGGATAGAGAGCCGGTGACCTAGGTGACTAAAATACATGTCCATCCCTTCCTATTTATTTCCACGGACAGATGCGATCTAATTCCTGGCGAGCTGCTGCACAGTTATGTTGGTACTGCATAATGCGTCGCAGTGCTAGTGGACCATCCTATAAGAGCTCCCGAGGTACCACGTTGAGAAACACTGCTTACCCACCTCATGTGAGTCTGTCAGGGAAGAGATACGGTCCTATCAACCAACTTCCCAGCATATCGCACCAGATGTTTATGTTCCATCGGACCTGACAACTCCTGATACGAATGACATGTGGATTACCGTGATGTCAGTTGTGGGTGTTGTGCCAATTAAGTACATTTTCTTGGGTAAAATGAGCTTCATCAGTCCACAGAATGTGACCAACTATGTCCGGGTCTTGTTGCAGTGCCGTCAGCATCCAGTGACAGTACTATAGACGGCGAATTCGATCACCTTGAATTATGTGCTGTACGGAACTGTATCGATATTTATTACAACCCATCGCCACGCAAGATGACCTGTACAAGCGAATGACTCACGCCGATGCGGTGAGCGAGCTTTAGGTGGGATCCATTGCAAATATCTGCAGTAGTGTCTTGGCGGCATGTCACCATATACATGCTACATGGGTTGCCTACCCGTCGGCATCTCCATACTGCTCCTACTTTTGAGTGCCTGTATCTCAGAAACGGTTTGTCTGGGCATGTTCGGACAAGTGCTGCTCTTATGTTCGTTATGTCATTCCGGTTCTTTACTGACTAGGACTCACTATGTACAGAAATACAATCATAATTAAAAGAGGCGAACCCATGTTTCCAATTCATGGGATGAGATGGTGTTCGCACTTAATTCCCTACATACGTGTCGTCATGCTTCTGAATTGAATCCGGAAGGTCAATGTTCCATTTGTACTGGTTGTTGAATTGTCGTCACTTAACATATTCGTAACACAACTTCACGGTGGTAATACACCCGTATTATTGACAATAGAGGTGTGGTCACTGTACTCATTTTTTATTCATGTATTGCTACCTGTATCCATGACCTATCCTGCGATTTACGTTCCAGCCTGTACATTGTAACTCGTCCTCTTGTATAATAATTATATTATGTGTGTCGGTAATTGAAGATAATAAATGTAAAACTGGCGGCGAGAACGGGATCGTAAGATAATATACATTAATCTTCATGACTAGTTTAGGAAGTATTGAACAATTATTTTATGTCACAAACCCGAATACCTAGGGTGCCTGTGCAGAACGCTTAGAAGTTTATTTTCAAGCTAGTGACATTACCAGCAACGAGAGGAATCGGGCTGTGGGATTGTGAGGTTGTTAATTTCGCTGGATACTCCAGCCTGAGACACATGTAGAAATAGTGGTTTTTATTTTAAAAACTATTTCGTACCAAAACCATCGGAAATTTATCATTGGTTTAAATTTCACCATCGGAATCAAGTAGATGAGTGTCGCTGAGTATATTGTCGAACTGAGACAGTTGGCCGAACATTGTAATTTTGGCAGCACCCTCGAACTTACTCAATGTGATTGTTTCGTAACCATGATGGATGAAATTTTGTAGCGTAGGTGGTTGTCTGAACCTGAGTTGACATTCATCAAAGCCCAGAAAAAGGCACTTACAGCTGAGGCTGCATACCAACACACTCATGAAATTCGAGGGGCCTCAGTGCCAGTTGTGAATACTGACTATGTAGTGCCGATATCATCATGCAGAAAAGAATACATCCTTGTAGAAATAGACCATGTAAGTAAGAGTAACCATACACCTAGACATAAGCTTAAGTCGCAGTCGCCTGAGTCCTCAGATTGTGCTGGCCCACATTTCAGAGCTGTGTGCCTGTATAATATTTTGGAATTATTTTACTGTAAGAATATTGGCCACCTGAGTAAAATTTGCAACATTAAGGTGGCCGATATGAACAAGGGCAACGTACATAAGGTGGAGCAATGGTGGATGCAAGTACTTCCCCAAGCACCACAAAAGACCAGGTGTCACCTTTGGAATGTTGCAGTGCAATGTGTGCTGAGTTCTGTACAACAGCTTACACAGAAAGTCATCCAGTTGAAATGGAACTGGATACAGGAGCAGGAGTGTCGATTATTGATCAGTTAACTTTCCACAATATGTTCCCACTATAATCATCTGTACAAACAAAGACCACTTTGCTACTGTCAGAATGGTATTGATACACTTGGTTCATGTGAAGTTGATGTGAAGTATTGACCACGAAAAAGTATGCTACCATTAATTATGTCTAAGGGTCGTTACCGATCGCTCTTAGGTAGGAACTGGATGGAGTTATTGTGAATCAAAGTGTGTCCTTCAGTCCTGGAATTAGTCAGTGAATTTCCAGATGTGCTCAGTGCAGAGTATAATGAGTATAGAGGACAACTCATCAGTTTCCAGTTAAACGCAGAAGTCAGGCCCCTGCGACTAAAACCACATGCTGTTCCCATTGCACTACTTCCCAAAATTGACAAGGAGAATGTTAAGTTAGTAGTCCAAGGTGTGTACACCAGTCATGCACTCTGACTGAGGTACCCCTATTGTGCAAGTTTAAAATTTGGAGAAGTGAATATATGTGGGTATCATAAGAGTATATTAAATAAGGCATTGAAGTAGGATCTTTACCCCATTTCACATGTCAACCAACTGCTGACCAAACTGTATGGGGCATTAAATTTGTTAAGATTGACTTAGCTCAGGTATTTCAACACCAGCGAGTGTACGAGGAAGCAGCAATGGCGCAAAAACAGTCATACATAAGGGAACCTTCAAGATAAATCGCCTGCAGCTCGGGGTCAGCGTAGCACCTGGCAAGTTCCAGTGGGTAATGGAGGAATGTTTGGCAGGAATGGACAGTTTCTTGCCCTATTTTGTTGATGTACTGGTGAAGAGGACATTCATGAAGGACTTGTATAACATGGTATGGCTGGTCCTTCAGCGATTTCGAGAGGCAGGTATACTTGTGAAGGCAGAAAAATGTGTGTTGGGAGCATCAGAAGTCATTTTTTTCGGATATGATGTGGATCGTAAGGGGATTCGGCCAAAGCCCGACAAGGTTAGGGCTATTCAGAAAGCTTTATTACCATACATCAAGGAAGAGCTCCAGGGTTACTTAAGCCTGCTGGACTTTTCTCATTCTTCCTTTTAAATTAAGGCTGGTGTAGCAGGGCCATTATGATTATTCGTGGTGTGGTTTTTTATCAGTCCTCAATCAGCCAAATGATAACAGGGACAAAGTGCCATGCTGTTCCTACTCTCGCACTTTGGTGTCTACTAGGCATAGCTATGCTCAAATTGATAGAGAAGCTCTGAGCATAATTGCAGGTGTGAAAAGTTCTACAATTACATGTATGGCTGGCACTTTGAGATATGCACCAACTATAAGCCCCTTCTCGGACTATTCACTGTAGACAAGGTCACATAAAACATTATTTCGCCAAGAATACTTTGGTGGAGCATTTTGTTGAGTGGCTATGATTCTATGTTAACTACAAACTAAGAACAAGCATACCCAATGCTGATGGCCTTAGTCACCTTCCTAAAGTAACCCCTGAAGCTCCTTGCCAGTACCAATGGAAATCCTTTTTCTGGAAGTTGTAGACATACCCCACTAGGCAGCACACGAGATCGCCGACCTTACGAAGAAGGATTTCATGTTGCCAAGCATCTTCAATTGTACCATGAAGGGATGGCCAGTTGGGAATTTGAAGAAGGACTTTCATCAATTCGTAAAGAGACAATATGAACTGACCACACATCGAGGTTGCTTGTAATGGGGCAGCCGTGAAGTGATTCCAGGGAAGTCTCGCAATCATATCCTTCAGACTTTGCATGCCTGCCATCAAGGAGTTGTCCAATAAGAAAGTGCTTGCTCGCAGTTATGTATGTTGGCCTGGGTTAGACAGAGAGGTGGAAGAAATGGGACAGCAATGTGATGTATACCAATCGTCCCATCCTGACCTTCCCAAAGCTCCAAATCACCCTTGCCGACAGGCATTCAGCTCGGGCGTGACTGAGTGTTACCGAAATGTCGGGAATATTCAACTTACGTCACCCAGCCCTGTCGGCAACCTTAGAGAATATTCTGGATGTCGATGCAAGCTATATAAGCAGATTCGTTGCGAGCCGCGAGAGAGTCTGTCCGGCGACTAACCAGTGAGTGTGCGCGCGAGCGAACAAGGGAGACCAGCGAATGAAGAAGAGGCCGTGTTACTGTGGAAAAAGGTGACTTTCCTGGAGTGGTGTAAGTGTGAGTGGACGAACAGGTTTAACTGTATGCAGTGGAGATTGGCGAGACAATCCTATTTAGAGACTGTGTGAATGGAGAACTGAGTGAGATAGACATTTTATTAGTCAGTATTAGAATAGTAAAGTAGACTGTTAGTTAGGAAATCTGTACATAATATCTGTATGTTTATTTACAGAGTTGTGTAATTAATATAGCGTTTTGTAGAGTGTATAATGAATTAAGAACCCTAATTTAATTAATATTATTTAATTACATAAGCCCTCCATCCCAAGCGAACCTGGCTGTGTCTAGGACAGCAAGTTGTTACAGTATATCCTAATCCAACAGAAGTTACCGTAAAACCCTTTCATCACACGTAACTGAGCCATATAATTACATGTCTATAATGCCACAATTGCATTTCTACAGATTTGCAGATTTACCGGTGAAGTTATTAAAATATTTCCGTAATATTTACAGCTCTCTAACCCACAAATTTTTTTCTGTGCAAGTGTCCGCAGATTTACTGACATATTACGTATGATTCCGTAGTGTATATTAGTATAGACATTCACGTATTTTTTTTTTAGAGACGCTATTTCCGTTTATTAACATTACATTTCCATTAAAATTTATGACGGTGTATATGAGAGCATTTCAAGTGGTACCGATGGCCAGTGGAATTTTTAGTATGTTACTAAAGAGTACTAAACAACAACTGCTAAAAACTCAAACAAACATTTGGTGGCACTGTTTAAGAAAATGTTCGTGGTTTTACGGAGAAGTGCAAAAAATTCTCCACAAGTGTCCGTTTACTTACGGAAGGTAATTAGCTCCACTTATGGATACTCGCTTATTTGTGGGAGTTCTCTAAGATGCAGGTACAATAATGCATACGGTTATTTTTTAGTTTCTTCTCCCAGATTTGCATATGTGTAATTAATAAAACGAAATTATGTGTAACAAAATAATGTTTCAGTTAATCAAACAGACATTTCCGTCAAATTATCCGTAAATTCACGGAAAATTTTAACAGTGTAAATTTTATCCCTTTGTAATTTCGAAAGAGATTGAAATTTTACTAATGAAAATTTTCGTTGAAGTTGCTGATTTAGTTACAAAAATTATTTTATGTTCAAAATAACTGCTAATTTGCAGAAATAATATACAGAAATATTAAACTTTACCCTTAAGCAAATAATTCAACAATTATTAAATTAAGGCGAAAAACAGCGTTAAAGTCTGGCATTTATTCCTAGCAGCAAAACTAAACTGTAAGATTTGGAGTACCGATAATAATTGAGGCGTCCATTTCCAAAAACCATTAAGTCTACAAATTTTCGAAATTCTGACTTTTGCGCCTGTAGATCCGAAAAATGCATATAGTTTGATGAAGTCAGCCGTAAGAAAAATCAACTAAAATTGATTGAAAACATGGTAGTTACGTTAAGTCAACGGCCAAAACAGTACCAAAACAGTTTATATCTGCCAGCGGGGAACAAGCTACGAAAGACGTAAATCCGAGTAATTGTATGTGTACTTTTCGTTCGTACTATAGAAACAAAATTTGGTATGTCCAAGAAGCATTTATTCACTGACAGTTGACAGACATAAACTACATTAGTTTTATTTTGTTCATTGTACTGTATAATAACTGCGGCTTAAGTAAGTTGGTAAACATGAAAAAAATAATATTGTAGGACATGTGAACTAGCAATACAATATTGTTTTAATTTTTTCTCTCTCGTGGTTGTATGGCGGAATGAGTCGAATAATTTAATCTGAAATAATAATGGAAAATAATATTGAAACAATACATCAAGCATTATCTGGGAATGGTAAAAAAAGACGAGGAATAAGGAGACATTGAAGAAATATGTAGTAAAGAGAATAAGGTTAGTATATAAAATACAGTGACAGTTTATTTTGAATTTATAAATAGAGTGGATCTGCTTCTTTTGCAGTTTATTTATAGTTACATTAAATTAACACTGTGCTTGAAACGCAGTTTTTAATCCACTCTCTGGATTACCAAATTCCTCCATTTTGTCGTAAAAAAAAGTCCACATTACAATTACAATAGCTGTTTAGTCTCACACAATATATTTGTTTCTCACAAATCTACTGTTTTACAATTTTATACGGTAATTCAAATTTAAAGTACTGAACTTGATGCATATATACTAATTTTTCCAACATTTTAATATTTCAGGAGATAAATAGGAAGTTATTTTTCTGTTTCTGTTTCCTGAAAAATTTTGCTTTATGTACTTAACAGGTTTTGGAAATGGGTGACTCAATTGTTTTTAGAATAACTAAGTATCAACAATCTGACAGCAAACCAGTTTTTATACAGATACAGAAAACTCAAGCAATATCAATAAATGTCAAGACAGTAATATTTTAAATAGTAACTTACATGTTGATAATAGTGTTGAAAACATGCCACTGGACGATATTTTATAGAATGATGATATAATGTGAAGATTTAACTCAAATCTGGCTCTTTGGGAGTTAATTATGTGGTTATGAGGCATGATACATTAACTAATACAAAAATCCTGATACTTTTAAACAGAAAAATCTGTGTGCTTCACAAATTGCAACATTTCTAGTGAATATGAGTGACATCTTACAATTCAGTGAAAATGTTTTAGTTATATCGACCTTTAATAACAAGAATCTAACTATTTATCGCTGAAATTTTCACATATTCCACCTACGTAGTCAATACTCTTTCTAATAAATCAGAATTAAACAATGTCTTATACAAATTTAGTAAACCACGATGGTATCTTGTTAAACATATTTGCGTTTAACTGTAATTTTGTAGAGGCAAATAACACTTCCTACCAGAGAGCTAACGAGAGACAAATTCTCCGCAGTTAGTAAACCCATTATGTAAATATGTATTTGCAAACACTTTAAAATAATGTACTTACCTAGAACAATTTGCAGTTTTAGTTTGACCGGTTTGTTTCGTATTGTGTAGAAATCCTTGATTTGCAACACAAAGTACTATTGCAATAGAAATTATAATTACAAACGCAAACGTGGTTTGCAATTCTAACAAATTTTTTAATGACATGCCCAGCACACATTCGTCCGTACAAGCAAATGTTCAAAAACACTAACAACAGACCCACTTTAATCTGAATTCACCTACCTACATTTAAAATTCCATTAAAAACAAAAATGTGCTGCAAGCTGTAAGATCAATAGGAAGCAAATTACGTATGTAAGTGGGCTACGTCCTTGAGGCACTATATCGTTAAACTAAAGGTTAGAATTACGAATTAAATTCTTAGAAAGAGTTGATATAAGGTATTTAGCTATTGGAGGCACTAATTCGGAACAGTATTCAGACATTTGCAGAGAATGCTGTTGTCAACGTTGTATAAAAACACACGGAAACAAACGGAATGTCAGCCTATATAAAGAACGCTAATTTTGGTATAATGTGAAGCGTGTACTTCGAACTGCCTGGGTGTAAAAAGCTTTTAAATGTTTATATAATCCGGAAGTCTTAATAGAATTTTAATATGATCCTGTGTTTCTTACATGTGCAAAAAGTTTCATAATTTCCTATTATTGGAGCAACGAATTTTTATTCAAACCACTATAAATAAACTAATTAACACAACTGAGGTTACTTGTGACTGCAGGGAAAATTAGGACACTCTTCCAGGAATTTTTATTTCACACACAGTGGCCAAAAGAGTGGGAAGAAACATGAAGAACTGTTATCAAAAATATCCTACTTCAATAGGTAGCATGATTTCATCATTCAGGGCTGCAACATAGCCTACAAATTGAAAATGTAACAAGAATGTGTTTTATCTTGGCGTAGATGGAACGTGTTTAGACAGAACGATTTTGTTTGGAAAAAAATTGTGTATAAGTAAACCTATGTTTGTTAAACATTTGGTATTATTTGGTAACATTACTTGGTCCATTTCTTGACTAGTATTTGAAAATAAGCAACAAAATAAGTGTGTGTGTATATATATATATATATATATATATATATTACATACACACATACATATAGGTGGGTCTTAATTATACTGACACCTTTTATGACATAAACAAATATACGCTTATATAGAGACATAGGCATACTAAAGTTATTATTAGGCGAGGTACGCACCGATAAAGTAAGAGATTTTGAAATGCTTTTGTGAATGTAAATAATAAACTATCTACTATTAAGGACCAGTTTTTCGTATAAAGTTTACGTAACGAAGCTATGGAAAGTGTTTGTCTACATTTTGTAAAATCATCCCTCTAACGTTAATAAAATTCGGTAGAGGCGTCACTGTAATTGATCGAAAAGTGGTAACTGTTGAGTTTAATCAACATTAGACTGAAACGAAAAAGGGCGCTCTTGTGTAACACTCTTAGGGCACTGGGTCTCTATGAAATCCATTTTGTAGTGATTTATAACGTTCATTAACAATATCCGTCACTATACAACTTCTGTAACGTATGCTAGGTGGTATGTCTACTACACTGGCGCAGTGCTCTGCACATTCGTTCAGTTGGCATTCAGGCCGTGTAAGTTAACACATTCACCATGTAACAACTGGAAAATATTATCAATAATAACGATAACATATCATTAAAATACGAACACACTATTGTAAATTACAGAAGTTACTTAGATTTAGTCTTAAACCACCTTTGGTACGATATTAATGGTCACAGATCGTGTTACACAGTTGCTTAAAAAGGCGGCCTGGGAGTGAACAACAGAGTACCAAATTAATTCGTCTATATCGAGACAATGAAGTGTTTTAAAATGGTTTTTGTGCAGATTAAAGAAACAAAGGCGCTCTAAATGCATCGTATGAAATCATTGCCCGAGAGTTGGCGATTCCATATTTTACAACAAAGGATGTACCGAAGAATATAAAATACATGGGTTCAGCCTTTTATACAGAATTACCGTAGCAAAAACGATTATGAGTAATTCAAGTGGAGCAAATGCCCTGCATTTCTACAAACTTTTCTTTGTAAAAGCATTCGTTTGAAAAGTTAAAAAGTCAAAATTTTTAATATTACAAATGAGTGGGTTAGAAGCAAAGGGATATAAGTGGCGAAAACACAATTCTGAGAAAAAGATCTTTAAAGATGGTGTCCTATTATAAATTCTGGAAAACATTAATCTAAACATAATTAATATAAATTTGTTCTATGTAATCTTGGCTATTTGTATATATGTTTACAGCGATAATTATGATGATCCTTTAAGCAAAATTAATTTTTTTGTAAAAGCCTGCAAGCAGTTGCACCCTTTTACTTCCAACACAGTCACTTGCACCTCTTTTCCAGTAAAAGATATCAGGTGTTACGAATAATAGACTAACATGTTTCGGTTATTTTCACAACACTATAATAATTATTTAACACAAACATTTCTAACGACTAGTAATATTTTAATGTAAATAAATTAAATTAAATATGAATCATTATGAATAATGTTGTCCAAAAGTAAACCATGACAACATGATCACTAATTATGGCACATAGTTATAGTAACAATAATACAAAACATTGAACGTACGTATGTTAAGTGTACAATATAATCATGAATCTGATTCCCAAACATATTCCATAACATCATCATCATCATCGTTCTCCACTGACGTTGATGGAGATACTACTGTAGCCTTAGCATATTTCTTCTTCCCTTGGTCATGCTTAAGTGTTGTGTAAAACTGATCGTGTATGGGTGGTAAGTATTGCAGAAGAGACTGTAAGTCATTGTACTTTGCACTAGTAATTGCTGGCGGTACTTGATACAAAGGGGTTAAATTAAATGCACTGATTTTAGGACGTCCAGCCTTAGGTTTTTTAATGTCATAAGTGTCGAACTACATGTCTTCATTAAGTGTACACTTGTAGTAGAGTGTGAATGGGTGATCCTTCTTGACACGGATCCACTGAAATTTGCTGATTCCCACAACACTATTTTTAAGGGACTCGTTCATGTTTTCAGTTGAATGAAAATCTTTGGTCGTCATTCTGACTACTTGAAACTTGCGGTGCGCCTTCGTGACTGCATGCACCCAATCCTCAGGCACAAAAACATACTGAAGAGATCTCTTACATTTTTCTATCAGACCAAAGTCCTGATCGCGCTCCATGAACGAATGGCCCGGAACTAAGAATTTATGGTCAATCACTTCTATGTTAGTATTTTGACAATGTTCATCCAAAATCGTACAATAAACTGATTTTTGTTTTGCCCCCCACAGTTATCACTGAAAGCAACAAAATGTTTCACTGTGGGGGAAAGTTGTTCTGCATACCGTAGCAAGCATGATCCTATCTCATGAGATCCTCTGCTGCCTTCTGCCTCATGCCACATGAACATTGTGGCATGGTTACTAGCAAGGTCATGTACCGCAAAGTTGTATGACCACAACTGTCTTGTATAGTAGACTCTATTGCATGTCAAAATTGGAGTAGGAAGGATTTTTTCCAGATCCAAACAGATCGATTTTACCGAAGGGTCTTCTTTTGCTAATTTTGTAGCCAATCTTTTGTCTTCTCTAGCTTTTTCAGCTTTTCTCAAGTGTACTTCTTTCGCTATTTTGCTTGTTTTTATTTCTTCAGAAGTTCCTCCGTATTTTATTTTCTGTTCAAGACTGTCACATGTATTGCATGTGTCTGTACGTGGAGTTTTGAAGGAAAGATTGTATTGTGTTACAAAAATATGTCTGTAAAATGATTCCTTGACCGGGTTTTCTCCTTGACTTTTGCACCAATCCACATAAAGTACATACATTTTGCGTACGTTGAGGTCACTATTAAGATACTTTGTATCTGGGTTCTGCTTCCGAGAGCAGTGGCTTGAAAACCTAGGGAACGAATCTATGTGTTCTTTAATTTTCGTAATCACAGTTTTTGGTGTTTTGTTGCTTGGCGCATGTCTTCCTCGCTTGTCCCTGGGGGAAACACCCGAAACTGCCACTTTTCTCTTAGACAACTCGTTGTCAAACCTTGTTTTGGGAAATGTCGAGTGTTTTTATGAAAAATTGTTTGCAAACTCTGCTACCCATAACAGTAATACGAGAAGTAACAGATTTTGGATTGGCAGCATCTTTGTTCACTTAACCCAATCGAACTGATATGGTATTTAGTAAAACAAAAGATTGTGGCAAGAAATATGAGCAAACATTCCCTGTCAACTATGAAACAACTGACACATAACTGTTTAAGTGAAGTGACTCCAGATGACTGGAAGAATGCATGACTGTACGTAAGAAACAATGCAGAATAATACTGGCGTAATGACGCATTAATGGAGCAGGAGATCGAAAGAATAGTTATAAACATTGAGCTGGAAAGCAGCAATGAAGAGAGTGATCAGGAGGCGATCCACACCACCGCTGATTCACAACCTGAGGGCAGCACAACAGACACCACAGACGAATCTACAGATACGGCTGATGAATTCCCACTGGACGCAACCTTTTAATGTTTTACTAAATGGTACGCCCGAATTTTTCTTTGTTACTTTTATTTAGTATCCGTTTAGTTTTGATTGATAGCCGCATTATCATTTGCCTTTGGCCTTTTGTTTACTATTGTTTTGTGTTCATAAGTTGTTATGTACTCTATAAACAGCCAGTTGAGTAATAAATTTGCATTGAAAGCAAACTACAAACATACTATTGGTCCTCCAGCCTAGCTTTTATGATCCTACGAACCATCGCCATGAATGTTGTAATGTCCATACATTATATGTGTTACATGTCGCCAGTAATTTACAGTGCACATTAAGAGTATCCTTCAGCAGCCATTACTTATTACATGTCAGTCGTATGCCAGACTTTCTATTTTAGTTTTCTTGCATGGTGTATGTGTGGATGAATGTTTTGTTTAAATGTTGTAACGTAAAATTTGTTGTTTATTTTCGCCCCATTATGCATATTATTTCGTCATAAACATAACGTATTGAATCCGACACAGTGTAACTTGGAACTGTTACGCCAGTTACTCTTGCTACGTTTCGCTAGTTTCGCTTCCAGTACATGTCGCTGGCACTGTGACCTGGAACAGTTCCATAACTAATGTTCTCAAAGTCCGTGACAGCTGGCTACTTCGTGCTATAGACCACTTACAAGTAATTTTTGCATTCCAGTCTTGAAGTAGCTTGCACCTGCCAACATGTACGCCGACAAACTACTACATCTGCACCGACTGGAACGCACGGAAGCCACACTGTGTCGTACTGTAACATCAGCGGTGCAGGTACAGTCTGATGCTTCAAAAATTAACTTATTTGTGGCAATGTATAGAGGTTTGCCATTGTTATGTATGGGTTTTGAGGAAGATCATCTCTAGTCAGTTAGGCTTAGCCGATAAAGGTGACGCAGAATCTGACCATGTCAAACATGTGGAAAGACTGGTAATCTTTTATGAACAATATTACCAGGTGATGGTAGAATTGGACGCAAGTAACAGGGACAAAGAAAATAAATTTGTAGGGTCATCAGTCCCTCACGACCCTGCCACATAGCACATTGCACTCCCAAAAATCAGTCTTCCAACTTTCAGCGGTGACGTCAAGACTCGCACCAGCTTCTATAATATTCTTACCACCCTTGTAGGTGCACAATCTCAGCTGAAAAATGTAGAACGCCTTGCATACCTTAGGTCATTGTTGTGTTGGCAACCCCTCATTTTAATTCAAGCATTACTGCATAGCAATGAGAATTACGAGGTAGCATGGGAAATATTGGAACAGCATTATGAGAATAAACGACATGTGATAGCACAACATTCGGATTCCACGTTGCAGATACCAGTAGTTAGCATAGATTAACCGACCCCTTTACTGCAGATCTTGACATCTATCACTGAAAGTACTGCTGCATTAAAGGCCCTGAAGTTGCCAGTACAACACTGGGACACTTTGCTTATCCATTTGCTGGAGAAGAAGCTGGACAATGTTTTGCGACGGAAATGGGAGCTGTGTGTGGCTTGCATTTCTCAATAAGGAGTGTCCAGCTTTAGAAGTCTCTCAAGATCACTAATTGCTATAAAATAGGAGTAGGGAGCGATGGGTGTCGCTCAGTTTCACTCATGAGCACTTTCGCTGAAACCATCAGTTACAAACTGTGTAGCAAAAGTCATATTTTATATAAATGCCCAATTTTCTTGGAAAAGTTTCCCACATATAGGTTCAACTGGGCGCAACAACAAAGGTTGTGCTCGAATTGTTTACGTTTAGGTCATCAGTCTCGCACTTGTCATTCGTCGAACTGTTGTAGAGTGTGCAATGTTAAACACCACACTTTATTGCACTTTCCCAAGGAGCAGCCAGCAATAGATACATCGTCATATATAGAGCCAACTCTGACGAGCAGAGATGGTGGAATCAATGTGTCTACAACTTAACACTCTAGTGTCTCTCATCCCTCAAGTACGGTATTGTCAACCGCAGTTGAGGAGGTTAAAGACTCTCTGGTCAGTATCATCCTGTTCGGGCACTTCTTGATTCTGCAAGTCAAGCAAGTTTTGTGTCAGAAGCCAGTTTAATTAGATTGGGCTTGTCCCAGAGGAAAGTTGCTATACCAGTGCACGGATTAGCACCAATGTCCTTCAGCTTAGTTAAAGGAACAGTTATGATATTTTAAACCTGTTGGACAGGATTCCACACAAGTTCATGCAGAGATGTTTATCTTGTCTCATATCACACAGAATTGACCATCTTCTCCAGTTGTGTCCCAGCAGTCGAATCACCTATCCCACTTAAGATTAACTGAACCCACTTTTGAAAGTCTGGACCAATTTACGTACTTCTTGAAGCAGATGTGTTACCATTTGTCTTATGTGGCCAACGACTGGAAGGTGAGCCATGTACCCATGTTGCTCTGAGTATCATTTTCGGATGGATTGCCATGGGGCCTGTTTGTCAGCATTTAGTACAAGGCCATTCCATTGCATCATTCTACACACAGGTTGCCCCATAAATGATTCAGTGGATAGATTTTGGCAGTTAGAAGAAGTTTTCCATAAGCAGCACTTGAGTACTGAGGACTTGCATTGCGAAAGAGTATTTTAACATACCCACTCACAAGATGATATGGACAGGTATTTTGTAGCTTTACCATTTAGGCCTAGAGAAAATGCTTCGAAGTTGGGAAACTCTCGAACCCATGTTTTTCAACTGCTCATAAGTCTTGAACAATGTTTGAAACAACCACAGTAAAAGGCTCAATATCAAGAATTCACGACAGCTTATGCGGAGTCTGAGCATTTAAAACACGTGAGCATACATGCCGAAAACTTTGATGCAGGTTGTCTGTACTATGTTCCCCGCCATGCATCACTGAAGCCTGACAGTAACATTACTGAGATGCGGGTAGTATTTGATGCAACATCTAAAGGAAATAATGGAATCCTGCTTAATGATGTTCTACTTTCGGACCTAAAACTGAAGAGCCATATTGTTGAGATCCTGTTAAGTTTTCACTGTCATCCTCTTGTATTCACTGCAGATTAAATATTTCGACAAATTTTGGTTTGTAACAGTAACTGCGACAACCAGCACATTTCGTGGCAATTATCTGATGAGGAATCGTTTGCAGAGTATCAGTTAAGAACTGTGACTTACATATTAGCATCGTTTCCCTACCTGGCTATGTGCATCTTGTCGTAGTTGGAAAAGGATGAAGGGAAACATTTTCTTCTGGCAGCAGCTCTTTTGGAAACCAATTTTTATGTTTACGATATTTTGAATGGTGCAGATATTGTAGACTCACTGTTTGCTATTCAGAAGCAACTGGTTAAGATTCTCAAGACAATTGGATTCTAGTTATGGAAGTTTGCTAGTAATTGTCAGTAACTAATGGATATCTTGCCTACAGTGGATCGAGTTGAGGCAAGCCGATCTTTGGATGAAGCATCTGATGACATTGTGAAAGTACTTGGATTGAAGTTGAATGCCTCTCTATTGTTAGCGATTACTTCATTATGTGCTTGATCTGAAACACCTTCCAAATACTAAGAAAGAGAACATTTATAACTTGTCAAACTCAATGATAAGGTTGCATTGGCTAGATTCATCACCTCATCGGTGGAAGAACTTTGGAGCCAGTATGGTGTCCAAGATTCAAGAACCAACATCAACCATTTGGTGGAACCACATCAGCTCTGAAGACAACCCAGCGGAGTGCTCTTTGAGGGGAGGGGGTTACTAACAGAGCCATTGATATATCACCACCTGTGGTGGCTGTGTCCAGATTGGCTTGTCTATGTGCCTGATGAGTGGCCACAATACCCTGCATATAAGGGAGCTCTCACTGCTTCACCAGCAGAGATTGAAGAGATGGCCGTTGTGCTCGAAACCATGATAGTCTTACATTTCCTCGCATGTCCCACACTTGCTTGTTAGATGCAGTATTCTGAACCATATTTTAAAAATCATCGTCTTTGTACTGAGATTTGTTCCTAACTGTGTCAATCCTAATTCAAGGCTTGCTAGACCACTACAGTCTAGTGAACCTGACAGTGTCTCGAAAAATATGTTGATCAAGATACAAGACCATTGTTTATGCAAGGGTAAAACTTCACTTAATTGCTCCTTTTCGAAAGGTTGCACCTTTCATCAATGAAGATCATGTACGTAAGGTGGACGGTAGGCTGCGACATTCGGACTTACCATATGTGCATAAGCACCCGGCCATACTGCCCAAGGTACATCACCTGACATATTCATTCGCCACCACCGTGTATTTAATTGCCACCTTGAAGTCTAGGCCTTCCAGGAGAAAAAAAACGTGATCGGTATTGGATACTATCGGACAAAAGAGAAATTCAAAATCGTCTAATACAATGCTATATGTGCAGAGGAGCAGAGCCTCTACATATACCACAATGATTGGTAACTTACCAGCTTTCCGACTCAAACATATCAAAGCATTCACAAATGTGGGCGCAGATCAAGATTTATGTGTGTGTTTCTGTGTGTTTTCCAAAAAAAAGACTATCCAATTTGTAAATTGAGTCGAACTTAATGAAAATTTTCACTACAGCCTTTAAGGTGTTAATGGAGCGACTGCATAATGGCTTCTGGAAGAGGTACCGCCATGACTATCTGTGCACACACTGTAACGTCAGAAGTTGAAGCAAGATGCAGATGGCCTCATTCCAGGGATGCTCATGCTGCTATGGGATCATCGTGTACCACATTTCAGTGGCATATTTTTCAGATTCTGCAGCTCCACCCCGTGGCTGAAGGTGTGGTTAGGATCGCCACTGTGCATACCTCCAGATGACCCTTGAAAAGACTATATTTTAAGCTATACTGTAAAATTGGGTGAATAGGATCAAAAGATCTAGAACAAAATTATCAGTGCAATGTTTTCTTTAGAAACGTTTTTTCTTGATAGGCAATTTAGTGCTGTTTTCAGGTAGTTAGATCGAAATGCAACTTTTAAACAGAAACATTGTTGGCGAGAAATTTGTTTCAGATTTTGATCCCATTCACCTCGCGGTGATCCTATACACCCCCTTTTACGGTACCCTCTTTTTAAAATATTTCATTTTTAGGTGGGCGGAATGGTTAGTTTTGGTTGATAGCCGCATTATCATTTGTCTCTCGCCTTTTGTTTACTATTTTTTTGTGTTTTTAAGTTGTAGTTATGTACTCTATGACCAGTCAGTTGGGAAATAAAGTCGCATTGAAATCATACTACAAACAGTATCAATGCTTTATTCCTTCTCTCTCCTCTTGTATTAGCGACTCATTCACCTTCCCGCAGGAATACTTGTGCTAGGCCCTCGCCTGGGCCAGCTGAACATTTTACATGTTTATTAAGCTTCCCACAGTCTATTGCGATTGTGCATTGATTGTACTACATGCCAGCCCATTACCCCCCGCGCTACTCCCGTGTCATACCAACAAGTCGTTGTCACCATACAACAGCGCACTCAGTTCTTAGAGGTAATGACTGGTCAGACGTGTAGTACAAGTTTCGCTTCAGTCACATACAAATAATGTTAAAATTTGTTTTTAAATGACATTCCTCTTTTTACTGTGTGAAAATAATACATTGCTGTTGTTTAAAAAAACTACTTTCACTGGTCCCACTCATGCGAGGTTTAAACTGTAAACATAAAATATTGTGTATGTAGAAATCAGTACGAAGTAGGTACTTTATTCGAATGAGAAAAATACTCCTTCTGTTAAGTACATGGAAAATTTTCTAATGTATGTTAGGTGTGCCTGCATATTGTTGTGCACTTACACACTAAGCCTTCGAATGGAGGGAATAACATCTGCTATGAGAAATACAGCTTCACAACTTACAGAATAACGTATCCAGGAATTTTACCTTAAACAATTAATTATAACAACACTGGTATGAAATATACATGAAACAAATTCTACAAAGCGTTATTCGCAGAAAAAGGGCTGTGCATGTGCACTTGTAAATTTGAACTATTAGCTTACTTTTATAAATATATTTAAATGTGGTATTTCATGTGTTGTACCTTTGTAATTTATTAAAAAATTATTTTAAAAACTGAAAAAAATTGGCTACAAGTTTATTCTAAGAAATACCACTGAATGGCATGAATGTTGACTGCGAGCACAATAAATATTTCTGAATGGATTAATTTCTTCAGTATATTAGTCAATTGTACTGTTGCTTTTTCGTAAAAGTACCGTAAGGCCAGGTCTATTTACAAACAATCTGCAAATGCAGAGAAGATACTGAAATTTGTATCTCCAGTGATGTTGGAACAAAAGTTCTTGTTAATGGTCACGTGCGACACTAGGGAATGGAATATTGTAGGATATGTGCCGTGATAAAATTGGGCACAGTGTCCTACAAGCTGCTTGTCAGGTGGGTTTTATGCGCTATAGTATCAGAACAGCAAATAAATTGTGTTTTGCCGAATAATTTTCTGGAAATATCAATATCTACTCACGTGGCGTAACTGCATGCGACTTGTGCAGATATTAATACTAAATAATATTTCTTTCGCTGAGTTCATTTCAGAATACATTTATTAAAATTGAAAATAATTTTTAATTTCACTTGCAGAGTAAAGATTTGTTAAATATCACATTATTTATTTTTTTATGAGCCTCAGCTCAAGGTTTTTGTAATATTATATATTTACATTTCTGAAATATTATTTTATAGAGTAAAGTTTGTATTCATATAAATGCATGTGTATTACAGATACAATACTAACCATTATATACTTTATGCACGCATTTTCAATTTCCTTATAAACAATTTAATAATATTCGCTTAACAGTTACAGTTTTTATTTTAGCTATTTCATCACTTTCATTGTTAACGAGTAGTTCCGAAAAATATTTTTTAGCTGTATCTTGTATAAATAAAACATAGTGTAATGACATGGATAAAATTTCACTTATATTCGCCGAACATAGTCCACAGATATAAAAAGTACATCTGAATGGAATTATTTAAAGGTCATTCTGTAATATTTAAAGCCAAAGTTAGCATAGACAGTACATGTAATTTATGTATGTACACATGGTTGAAAGTATGTACGAATCGAAGTACAGTACATAAGTTAATATGTAATAAACATATGCGAAATATATACATAAGGAATATTCTAGTCATTGCCCGAAGAAATAACAGAACATGATCTTTTAGAAGACAAAATGGCGACTATGCCAGAACTATTGAGCATTAGAAAACAATACGAATATTCTAGTCAGATAAATCCCTGAATAATGTCATAGCATGATCTAGACAATATGACAACTACCAATATAAGAACGACAGAGTACGAAAAAATAATACGAATATTTAAGTCAATTAATTTCCTAAGCTTGAGAAAGAGAGAGTGACCTTCTAGAAGGATAGATGGCTACTATCATTGTGCGAAAAATACATAAAGATTTTTCTAGTCGAAAGTCGAAGGAAGGCAATATGGCGACTGCTCCAGAATGATAGAGTATGAGAAAATAATGCGAATGTTCTAGCCAATGAATGAAAAAGCATGATATTCTAGAAGGGAAGATGGCGACATCCATGGCCTAACGAATATTCAGACAAATTCCCATAAATAATTGTAGAGCATGGTCTTTTAAAAGGCAAGATGACGACTGGGCCAGAATGATAGAGCATGAAAAAATAATACGAATATTCTACTAAAATCCTTGAGTGATAGACCAGGCAAGATTATGTCTGCCATAGGAATGATACAGCCTAACAATAATAAGAATATTCTAGTCATTTAAATCCCAGAAGAATGAGAGAGTGTGACAGTCTAGAAGACAAGATGGCGACTGGCCCAGAATGAGAGAGGATAAAAAAGTAATATGTATATTCTAGTCAAATCCTTGAAGCGTGATGGACTAGGGAAAATGGTGACTATCATATGAATGATACAGCATAAAAATGACAAAAATGTTCCAGTCATTTAAGTCCCTGAAGATTGAGAGAGCATGACAATCTAGAAGACAAGATGGCAACTGCCATGGCCTAACAAATATTCTAGACCAATTCCCAAAAGGAATGATAGAGCATGACCTTCCAGAAGACAAGATGGCGACTGGTCCAGAATGATAGAACATGTAAAAGTTATACGAATATTCTAGTAAAATCCTTGAATAGTGATAGACTAGGCAAGATGGCTACTGCCATAAGAATGATGGAGCATAGAAAATAATAATAATATTCTAGTCATTTAAATCCCTGAATAATGAGAGAACATGACAATCGAGAAGACAAGATGGCGACTGCAATGACCTAACGAATATTCTAGACCAATTCTCAGAAGGAAGATAGAGCATTACCTTCCAAAAGACGAGATGGCTGCACCAAGAAAATGGCGGCTCCCTGTGACAGCCACAATCTGACTCGTGAAATTGAGAAAGTTTGCCGCTTTAAGCAGCCGGAGGGTCAACGTTTATTTTGGGACAATGACTCAGTGGTTGGAGGGAAATTTGGGAATTTTAGAGCGAAAAATGGGAAATTATGAGTCAAAATTAGCAGATTTTGAGGGAAAGGGAATTTTTGAGGGAAAATCCAAGATGGAGGGCGAGGATCCGACTCCGACCCCCTTCCCTCCCAAAACGAACCTTTCAAACCATACTACTGATACAGCCTCTGAAGACAAAAACATAACATCTGTACCTCAAAAGACAGTAAACTGAAGTTTGCATCTCCCCTAAAATAAAATAGACAGAGCCTCAAGAGAACTACCTGGCATGATGTTAGCACTAGTTCATACAAATAATATTAGGTTATTACGTTCTGCATTGAAAATATTTGATTAGTTTTATGTATACATTGCTAAAGTATGACTCGGCGAGGAAAAAATTAAATGGAACTGTAAGTTGATAGGCTGGCTTTGGGTGTCTACTGACATACAGGCTCATTATGAGGCAGTATTAAATTTATCACTGTATCGTTAGAGAATATGTACCTCCTTACAAATTCCTGGTCGGCATACCATTAAAACATGTTCCCTGCATACCGTATGTGCTGCTTCTAAGTCGTAAAGCTGGTTCCATATTACTATAATAACTATCATAGCATTCATAATAATAAAAAAAGGATCAGCATGCACAATTATGTGGCAAGTCCATGTTGCTTTTAGATGTGAACATTTATTGCTTGTTTTTATTTTGATTCATTTATAACAGGAATAAAGCCCTAATAGCACACACTTGTCTTTTACTTACCTAATTCCCTTCCACATACGAATTTGGCTATATTATCCTCTCATCACAACGATATAATTACTATTACATAACCATAACAATAATCAATTGGACAAATACAAATAAAAAATCACATCTCAAGTCGCCTCTCAACTACACTTCCGTGATAAGAATTTTTTTTTAGCGAATATTCTTCATTTGATATTAGTTTCAATAACTATTAATATGCTGCAGTCTCGAGACTCGACTACTGAATTGTAAAATTCACTTTCAAGCAACAAAGTATTTGTAACACACTCAGCTGAGAGTTACTTGCAAATGAGTCTCAAAACAAATCTCAAGATGTGTTTGTACTCCATCTCTTCTCAGGACTAGTCTCAACAGCTGACATACGACGACTATTAAGGGCGATACACATTGAAGTTAACATGGAGCATCTTGCGTTACCTTTGTGTTAGCTTCACAGAAAAAGTTGCCGTTGATTTGTTCGGTATTTCACATAGTGGTACAATGCTACCAATTGCATTCGAGGTTTCTAAACATTCGTCAAGTTTATTATATGTTATCGTGCTGCTCGTGTAAATGGTTAATTGTTTAGTTGAATGCATTGAATCTCTCTTCTAGTTACATTAACTAATGTTCAAGTGTGTCTGCCTTATGAACATGTCCATATTATTCTGTTGTCCAGATAACTATTTGGTCCTGGTTTGTTAGTTTTTATGTTGGAATTAAATTCACTATTTTGTGAGATACTACTGCTGTATGTAATAAATGCTGCACAACTATCATTGCAATGTATACAATTAATGATGTTATTTGAAACTCATTATATCTACATTTACAAGTTTTAACATTTATAAATAATGAAAATGATACACAAGTAACTGTTTCAGTTGCATTTGGAAATCAAAAATAACCCATCTAGATTTCTTTGCTTGGAAAGGGTAAATTATTCCTTACTGTTGTAACTTTAGTGAACTTGTTGAATTATAAAGCCATCCTTATATCCAGATTCACAGTACGTTTTTATTTCAACAACCCAATTCACCTACATACAAAATTATATGTCCAACTGTCTCCAACAGACTACGCACACATTATTACCACTCCATGCATGTCCATCATCTTTCAGCATTACAAACCGCACTACACAGAATTACCACCTCTGATATCCCCTTTTTCTGACAACATTAAAATTCACAGTATGCAATCACTGACAAAAAACAAATACTCTTAACACATAATCATACTAGCTAGCTTAGTTACAAAATAACATAAAAAATGACACAATATAATAAAACACTTTCAGATTTAATACTAGATACAGTAAAAAAACCTCCACCCTGTGTAGTGCTTACACATAGTCTTTCAAATAGCTCGGCTGGCGAAGAATTCTGTCATACCTAGACTGTTGTTCCTCCGGCCCTGAACTGAGTTCAAGTTGATTATCTGGATTCACTACCTGGTTTTCCTCACATTAGTCAATTGGGGGCTCAACATAACCTCCTAGGGGCCCTACATAATCTCCTTCTTCCTCTGCTTCCACGCACATATCGGGTGCATGAAAAAACTGGCTCCTATTCCAGAATATTTCCCTTCCCCCGGTAGCTGGACGATAAATGATCTCGGCTTACCACTTTCACCTAAGCTTGTACCTGAACACATTAACCCATCAGGTTGTCTAACCCATACATGTTGACCTACATGGAATAGTTTAGTTATCGGTCGACTGTGTTTGTCATAAAAACGTTCATAATTTAGTTGTGTATTTCCCAACTTTTCTTAATCTTGGAATAATCCATATTCGTATTCACTTTCCTGTCAAACACTCCACTACATGGTAGCAATGTATTCAAAAAAACTCATTCGGAGATTTATTTATTTAAGCGTCGATTGGTGTAGTCCTCAGTTCCATCAAAACTATATATGGATCCTTCCCATCCTGTACAGCTTTAGCTAATATTGTCTTATGACTTTGTGTATGCCTTTCTGCTGTACCATTAAATTGTGGGTAACGGGAGCTGGATGTAACATGTTCGAACTTCCATGCTTTCGAGAAACCTTTAAACTTAGAAGAACTGAACTTTGGTCCTTCATCTGAATATATCCGATCTGGGATGACAAATCTGGCAAACATAGCCTTGAGCAAGGTTATGACAGTCTCACTACTTTGATCTCCTAGTGGCGCAATTTCCATGTACTTACTGAAATAATTGATAAGAAGAACATACTCCCTGCCCTTAAAATGAAACATGTCAGCATCCAATACCTTCCATGGGAGATCTGGAACAGCATGTAACATTAATGGTTATCTTGGTCGCCGACATTGGAACAGAAAACAAATAGTACAACTTCCATCAACATCGTCAATTTCCTTGTACATGTGGGGCCAAGACAAGACACCTTTCACTCTGCGATGTAGCATTAATTGAAATCTCATTAAGTTATGTGTTTTGTTTGAATAATTGGCCTTAGCTTAAAATTCGGTGTACTGTATATTCTTTATGCTTCAAATTTCTTCGATTATTTTGCCTTAGTGCAGAAAGATACTGTGTTACTCTTTGATTTTGTGTTAACTAGCTTTTCGGCTCTTATTCTGTGTTGTTTTGTGGTTATTTAAATTGTTGTAATGTTTATTACTGGTTTTTAAAATTCGGATCAGATGTATATTTTATTTTCTGGATCTGTAGAGATGTTTTATTGAGAAATATGATTGAATTCTAACACATTGTACTGTAACCTGCCTACTACATGTCTGAACTATGAATGTGGTATCATTTAATGATGCATATGATATGCCAGATCAGGAAAGTATACTCCAGAACGATAATGTGTTTTGTCAACATGTAAATGGGTTTCCTTTTTGTATTTCATATGGAACTACTTTTAAAAATTTAGGCATTACTAGTGTGGAATGTTAACACACCCACCGAATCTCTGTGATAATCAATGTACAGTCTTATGATTTATGAGCTAGTTCCAAATGAAATACAAAAAGGAAACGCATTTACATGTTGATAAACACATTAACATTCAGTTAATAGAATTTCTAATAGTTGTTTGCCATTGCAGTATTATTACTCAATTTTAGTCTGAGTTGACACTCTATTTCAATTTCAGATTTTTTATTGTTGTGAACAAACACGAGTGTAGCATTAGGTTTACATCTGGCAGGATTGAATTTCTACTTTTGCCTACTAATAATTATTTTCTGCATAATTGGCTATACCAACTAGTGGGGCCCGAAATTCAAACTTAAACCCACACTAGTAAACTAAAATTTTTATATCTTCAGTCTATATGTGGAGACATGAACACATGTCACATTTCTAAAGAAATCTGGTATATATGGATTCAACTATTGTCGATAACACCATGGTAAATGAGTTTGGGTATGATAGTAATCTTAGTGACGATACCATATGAATAGTATCACTACTCGTAAGTGGAGAGTAACAAAACCTAACTGTGCCAATTGAATTGATGACAAACACCAGTAAGTCTGAAAAACCGCCAATAGAATTAGAAAACGTTTCTCGGGAAAATTTGAACCAAATGATGTTAAAGACGTCTAGCAGTAGCGAAAAATTAGTTTTGTGTAGTAACAACGAAAAATTAAAAGCAGAGTTGTCTAGCAAAAATGAAAAACTGGTAAAGAGATTCGAACTTCTAGAATCTAAGCTATATAATTTTGATAGAAAGTTCTCCATCCAGATTGCTACCATTCAGTCTCAAATAGAAACCAGAGTAGAAGACACAGAAATCACAGTTAACATGTGCCAGAAGACAGTGGAAGGTATAGCAAATAAACACCATAATTTTGAAAAACAAACTGATCACAAAATGATGGCACTTAATTACAAACATGAATCATTGAAAAACAGCATCATAGAGATGGAAGAAATGTTAGATTCTCAGGTAGGATCGCATGACAGACATCTACAGGGACAACTGGCTAATAGTGAACAACATTATGCCAATGACAAACAGTTGTTAAATAAGAAAATCACTGTAGTTGAAGAATGGGTTGAATGTGTCGAGAATAAGTTAGACCAACTTTCTCTAGCAGTATATATTATAAGATTACAAAATTCTCCTAGGTTGGAAATACAGTTAGTGAATAGTTTACCTGTGGAACAACTGGTAGAGCTGATACACCAGTTGCTGACACACATCATGTTTGTACACTGGCCTCATCTACAAACATAGCAGCACTCTTTTACACCACCCAGCCATAATGTGGTCTGAAAGGATTCCGAGGTTTGAGGGTAAATTAGAAGAAAATTCAATCAATTTCTTGGTAAAATTGGAAGAATACTCTACAGTGTTTAGTTTAAATGACAGTGATATTCTGGGGTGTTTGGGTATTGTACTTAAGTCCACAGCTTATAACTGGTGGGAGGTGGTAAGACAACAATAAAGTATTTGGACTGAATTTAAATCCAGATTTAAAGAACAATTCTGGAGAAGAAAAAATTCAAGGAAACTTTCGAGCACAGCTACAGATAACACCACTGGTTTATCCACATCAAAAAAACTGAACTACTGGGGCACTAGAGAATGCTGCTTTTACTTTCTGAAAATATTTTTACTGATTCTCTCCCCATACAAAATCTACATCATTTCTAACTGATTGTCAAAGAGACAATGTGATCTCAGAAAGGTTGGGGACAAATTTCCCTACATAAGTGACCATTCCTATGATAGTGTGCAATTCCTTTTTATTCGTTGGAGCTTTCATATCAACAATTGCTCTTACTTTCTCAGGATCAGGTCTAACACCACATTAGCTTAAGAACTGCCCCACATATGTAACCTCCTGTAACAAAATATTACATTCCTTAACATAATATCGAACTTTATTTTCATGAGCCAGTACAAAAACCCTTCGAAGTCTATCATTACATCCTGAATCATTCTTAGCACAAACAACCAAATCATCCTGTACACTTCCACCACTGGTAAATCACTAAAGAGTTGTGAAAAACGTTTTGTGCTGATGAAAGGCAATATGGCACCCTCTGGTAACAATACCTACCATACCGTCCGGCACTAAATGTAGTAAGCAGTTGACTCTCCTCATGTAATGGAATTTCATAAAATTCCTTATTTCCATCCAGGACAGAAAAAAAGTTGGCACCAGGCATGCCAGACATCAATTCCTCTAACCATCAAACAATTTAAACCATTCTCGCACAACACACTTATTCAGATCACTTGGGTCTAAACACAACCTCAGAGACTTATCAGGCTTTTGTACTATAACCAAGGAACTAACCAACTCTGTTGGTTCCGCGACTTGACATATTACCCCTAAATATACCATCTTGTTTAGGTGCTGAAGCTACCTGGTACACTGTTTTCTTTTAGTTTAATGATGTATGCATATCCAACTTCCCCAATGCCATCAAGCAAATTATGGTACTTCTGTACCAACTGGTCACAATCACCAGCCTGCAAGTTTAACTCGATAACAACAGACAACAAATTCAATGCAATTACAGTAGGCAATCACAGAATACAAACAGCCTGAAAAGCAACAACCTGGAATGTTAAATCTTCTTTACTACTTTTAATCAAACATTTCCTTACAAGTTTCCCCAATAGTATTCATGTGGCCACCATTATAATTTACCAATTTAACTTTCGAAGGTACAACCAGCATTCCCAATCAATGAACTTCAGTTTTAGTCACAATGTTAACCTGAGCACCTGTGTCTAACTTAAACACAATGCAGATACTCTTATATACTCAAGCTCATTCTATTTCTCATTGTCACAAAGGATTCCATCACAAGATCTTCGCGGCAACATGTCCGAGCGCAACCACACTGAAGATAAACACTCTATACACACCAGTTCGGTCCTGTCACTGCTGCCAACATAAGCACTATACAACTAAGTTCACACTATGCATTACCTACTCAGTTAACGTGTCTACATACTACTATCCATACACAACACTCCTCCCCTTTTAGGTGGTCGACCACCTTACGATGTACATAACCTTCTTGAAGACTACAACACACAATCCTTCAAATTTTCTGGCCTAGTTCTTGCTTGGGTTGTTACTGTTCGTTTTGCACTCTGTGGTGATCCTGGTAGCCCATCTGCGTGATCCTGATCCTCTACTGGTATGTTCTGGATAGATGAGCGAGAGGTTGGTGCTGACCCATCTTGTGATATCTCTGCTGGTTGTTTAGCCTAGAATCTGTGGAACCCTATAAATGGCAGGTCGGATTCACTTTGTGATGGTGAACATGAACGCCTCTACCGAACTGGTCGATCTGAACTCTCTGGTGGCACTGAACCAGAACCCCTGTGCTGTGGTCCCTCGGAACACTGTCGTCCAACATTTGATGCATTTGTAGCTGATTACCTCGACATTATTGGGTCTCCCATCTCTACCATCTGAGTTGGTCTTCTGCAGAGAAGTAGTGCTGACCGGCTAGCATCTCGTCTAAGCAGGTCTGATGCTTCTTGGACTGTCTGCCGCAACAATTGATCCACATGCCGACAGGTGATACTCCCATCTTCCGTTCGCATCTGATATGTAGCAGGCCCCTCCTTGGGTAAAATTACTTCAGGAATATATCTCGGTACCGCACCATAGTTGCTTAGCAGCACAGCATCGCCCTCAACAAATTGTCTCAATGTCTCTTGGCCTTCCCAGCCTAGAATGTTTGCGTTACAGTTCTGAGTATTCAGGTGTAACCTACCAAAAAGTGGTTTTAGGTCCCGATTCATCAAAAGCTCTGCTGTAGTTCATTGGATTGCTGTGCTGGGGGTTGTGCGTAATGCAAAAAGAACCCTTTGTAGCCGGGTATCACAATTGCCCGATTTCAACTTCTTCAATTTATATTTTACTGTCTGAATTGTTCGCTTTGCTTGTCCATTACTTGCTAGGTGGTATGGCAGGGAGTGTTTATACAAAATGCCATTTTGTTGAAAAAACTTTCATTTCCGCCGATGAAAAAGTGGTGCCATGTCGGACACAATGACGTCTGGCAAGTCATGAGTGCTGAATATGGTCTTGAGTTCCTGTACCACTGCAGAGGATGACATCGAGGACACCAACTTCACCTCAGGCCATTTGAAATAGGCGTCAACTACAATAAGGAATGTTTTTCCTTGGAAGGGTCCAGCAAAATCTATGTGCAGGTGGGACCATGGATTGTGAGGTAAACCCCAGGCCACATGTGTTGTTGCTGGTTCCAGACAGACAGTGTTACGACGACGTCGTCGTCTGTCTGGAAAACTACTGTGTTTCGTTTCACCTCATCGTTATGTCGTTTGTTTTTTCTGTTTGTGTCTGATATCTGTTGTGTTTTGTCTCGTCTCTTCGTTGTGTCGTTTTGTTATTTATCTGTTCGTGTCTGATATCTACTGTATTTTATTATGACTCGTGTCGCATTTATTATTTTTTATTATTTCCATTTATTATCGGTTTGTTCCTTGTTTCATTTGACCGGATTCCATTTTGGAATTTCATGTTGTGTATGTATACCTTTGACTAAAGCATACTCTGCTTATTTATGATTATCTATTATTTGATTAGTTTTCTTTGACAGTCATTCATTTCGCAATGGGGTATGTACAGGAAAGTAAATCCAGTCATCACTGGGTAAAATGCCTATTTTATTAAACTAGATTTCGAAATTTTCTCTGCATTTTGTGATGCATTGTTCATCAATTTTTTCAACAGTTTAGGGAAGTCCTGCTTCTGTAAAACACTGCTTGCTAATCCAGCTGGACTGAGTTTGTACTCTTTCAGTATCTTCCTCCATTCACACTTCATGGGATGGAAGAATCTAGCGGCTGTGTAAGATGAGTATTATTGGGTGGTAAACACAAAAAAAAAAGGAAGTGTTGTTCCACTTACATTCTTTTAACACAGTTCCAGTCATGTGTGAAGAAAGATTGTCCCTTATCAACACCTTCTTCCCTTCATTCTTCTTCAAAACTGGAAATATAACACACATAAACCAAGAATCAAATATTTCTGAACTAAACTCGAGTTCCCATATTGTGTACCTTGAGGCCTACCCTCAGTCCATGTTGAACACAAATGTTTTGATCGATATACAACACAGGGTACAAACAATTCGCTGGTAACACTACCACATATCATAATTTAAATGCTTGCTTTAGATGCATTATATATTGCTTCTGAATATTTTATCCCTCGTTTAGTTAACACTTTCTTTGTCCCTGGATTGTCTGCAAGGTTAGTTTCGTTGTATTTAAACATATTTGAATGGTCAACATCCTTCAGTGTTACTGCAAGTTTGAAAATATATTCTGTCAGAATGATTTAGGCCCGTAATTATAAACGTCTTTCGAAGTACAAACAATCTCCTTCCACCCAAATCTGGTGTTTTGCACATTATAGACCTCTTTCAGAGAGCGGCGGATAGCCGGCGAACAACCATTCGCCACAAAGTTTCCACTTTTTGGGAAATTGCAGGTGAATGACGGCCAGACCTCATTCGGCCAATCACCAGCTGTTCTCTAGAGACCAGTTATGAAAAATGACGAGGAATTTTAACGAATTCATGCGGCACATGGATGAAGTTGTCAACTATTATGAATAAATAGATGACCAACGACATGCGCGACTACCCAAAATATATATTAGGGACATGGAAGATCCCTTGTCAACTGCAGTTCATCTCTGCACGATACATCGCCAGCATTACATTCTGCAGTGATTTTATTCCACATTTCCTTTTGTTGTAATTGGACACGGAGTCAGTTTTCTTATTTGTAGTTGTGTTTTTGTATTTTTTATCAGGTCAAAAAATTGCTTTTTCTTTAGGAGTGTATCGCACTGTCGAATATTTACCTTCCATAGTCAAACATTTCCCCGGCTTCCTTCAATTACTTCGAATATCTCACATGTGTCCCACTACAAAGACAACAAAATTGTTTACAGACAAGGAAAACAAAATCGAAACAATTTTATTTTTAACGTTAGGTGTCTTCATAACAGTGGTCTTTGAGCACTTGAGTCTATGTTCGCTGCTAAAAATGAGGCTGTGTTGCCAAATTTTATGAAGGAGAACCATCCAACTCCCTTTCAGCCGGCGATCTCCTGGCGATCCATTGGCAGACAACTATAGTGTTGGAAGGGTGGAAGAACGCCAGCGAACTGCTGCGCGAATAAAGGCCAGGGGCTTGCCAGCAAGCCTTCGGAGGACGTTTATAATTACGGGCCTTAATTTATCACTGCTATACTTTTTTTACGTTTGCAGCGAAACGAACTGTCAGCTGTGAATGTCATATTAGGAAACTCTTAACCCTCTCTTTTCCCGGTATGTTTTCCTTGAAATCCTGAACAATCCTCCACAGTTTTTCTAGATAACAATGAACGATATAGCACAGGTCTGTTTGTTCAATAGGGAAACCATAGTCACTCATTACAATTATACATTCGACGATTGCCAATTCCTCTTTAGCTGTAATATAGTTGGTTTACCAACTTTCTTAGTGTGTTTACCCTTTAGTTTGTTGTGATAGTTTGTTCAGGATTTTGTACTTAACAGCTGCAGCTATGTGAGTGATCCGTCCACTTAGGCTATAATTTTTTTTTTTTCACGGCAGGCATTGAGAGTGGAAGAAGTGTTGTTTGCATATGACCATCTACCAGGCTTTCAAATGTTTTCTTGCCATGTCTGAAATACATTTGAAAACAAATTTATTAGTATTTGTGGTTTTTGAGGTATTTTAACATATTTAGATGGCTTAACTCAAGTATTACAAATAATATCTAATTTTTAGTGTTATGCAATGTAACCTCCTTTGACCACCAAAATGACAATGTTTACAACATTTACTTCTAGTAAATTTTAAGGAATTCCTGAGAAAGGAAACCATAACTATCATTGATCAGTAGCATATACAGAATAATGAAACGTTATATTTACATTTGTCGGAAAATAACTATCTATTTTCAACGATTGATGCAAGATGCATATGGAAGTCATAGATATACCAATATAGATACAAAATATGTTCCCAAGAAGCGGGTTCCGGATTCACTCTTAATTAGATGTAAATTGTATATTGTTTTCCCATCAGTCTACTATAAATTATTTATAATAATGTTGCAATGTTACAACTGTAGGTGCAAAGTATAGTTACCCAACTTATGGTATATCTACTCAGCTGTAACACAAAGATAACATAAGAAGCTCCATGTTAACTTCAATGAAGATCGCCCATTTTTGCGGGCCCAAGCTTGATTCAAACGTACACATTTGCTATGAAAAGCTTGTTGCAAGCTTGCACACTTCTCATGGCAAGCTTGCAGCCAGACATTGCTGACTGGGAGGCTATGAAATATAGGCAACCACTAACCCTTAAAAATTAAACAGTAATCAGTCATGTAAGATACCTGCGGTGTAAAAATGAACTAAACCGCAGTGACGAAAAATATGATGTTTACAGTGATGTGAAAATGAGTTGTCGTATTTTACGAAGTCAAGACAGGGAAAAAACAACACGTAAGGGAACATAGGAGTAATGGTCAGACAATTATTTTGTAAGAGAAATAAATTAGAAATATAGGTAATAATACTGTTATGAAGGAATAAACTAAGAAAGTTGGATGTCAAAGTCACTACAGTTATACTGTTGGAATTATGTAAAAGTAACTTGTGTTTTTATGTGTTTGAGAAATTGTCTAAAAGCGGTCGTTTAATGCCTGTGTGCGTGTGTGGAGTTTTACTATCCGAATTAAAATTTAATGTGTCCTATCATTAGAATGATGGAGGACTAGAAGAAAGTGTAACTCTATGTCAATGAAAGGAGGTTAGTAAATATAAGTTAAAAGACACACGTAAATTAATAGTTACCAGCAGTTGATTGTATGTTAATGAATGAGGGTTAATTGTACAGATTTTAGTCGAGTGAATTAAATGCAAACGGTAAAAACATTGTTAGTAGTAGGGAATAGGGGGTGCACTTTGGGGGTGCGGGGCGTCGGTGCTCGGTGCCACGGCCGCCATCTTGGCCGCCATCTTGGCCGCCATCTTGTCCACCATCTTGCCCGCCATCTTGTCGGCCATTTTGTCGTTTGGTTTTGTCGGCCATCTTGTATTTCATTTTCTCCTGCTCTATCATTCTGTTAATTTTTCTCCTGCTCTATCATTTCATTATTTCGTGCTCTCTCATTCCTTCGAGAATAATCTAGGTTTTTCCTGCTCTGTCATTCTTTCGAGAATAGTTTTGTATTTCATTTTCTCTCGCTCTATCAATCTGTTGATTTTTTTTCTCCTGCTCTATCATTCCATTACTTGGTGCTCTCTCATTCCTTCGAGAATAATCCTTTGGCTTCCATGTTTTTCCTGCTCTGTCATTCTTTCGAGAATAATCTTGTATTAAGTTTTATCCTGTTCTGTCATTCATTTGATTTTTCTCCCATTGCTCTCTCATTCCTTCGAGAATGATCTAGGTAATGTTTTTTTGGCATCCATTTTTTCCTGCTCTGTCATTCTTTCGAGAAGAGCATGGATCTCAATGTCCTGCTCTATCATTCCATATTTTCCTGCTCTGTCATTCCTTCTAGCATGGCTCCGACAGACGACACCATCTCTCTCGGCTCCGTCAGACGACGCCCTCTTTCTAAGTCATCAGTCTCTCTTTCTCTCTCTCGGCTCCGACAGACGACGCCCTCTTTCTATGTCATCAGTCTCTCTCTCTCCTATCTCTCTCTTTCTCTCTCACTCGGCACCGACAGACGATGCCACCATTTCTCTCTTTTTCCAGCATAGACTGCTAGGCAGCGCTGCAGTCGGCAGCCATGTTTATTCCAATGGTTACTTCGTTGTCTGCTAGAGTATGCTAGTGTCTAAGAGCAAAGTCGTGTGTGAGTGAGAGCTCACAGTTATGATTTTTTTTGTGTGAACTAAAAATTCTTTCGGCGATAGCTAGGATCGAACTATGAATCCTTGAGTACCTGGTAAAGACACATGACCTTGTCCACTCGGCTAACAGTGTCCAACAGGCAATGTTCTTTCTCTCTCCAAGACATGTATATACTCTTTTTGTCATATTTCAGAATGTAGTTTCCACATACCTCTAATGAGCTGCAGTTTCCTCCAACTTGTCTATTACACACACTATAGTAGCCTTATAGTCCCTATGTAAATTTAAGTATGAATATGGTGAGTTATTTCTTGTAGCAACATCTTCTAGGCAGTAGGTTTTTACATCCACTCCCAAGTTCCCCCTGTAGGAACGCCTGCCCCGGCATGTAGTTAGCATCTGGCACTGCGGGAGATGGCGAGGGGCGGTCACGGTCTTCGAAGACCCTAACACCCTGGAGTGGTGATGATGAATGATGACTACTGCTGGCGCAGCCTCCTCGATCACAGCCACGTGTCGCGGTGAACGGCCTGCCACCCCGGGACGGCGACGAGGTTCTTGATGATGAGGGAGGCGGGGATGTGGAGGCAGCCCCCCTCAGGTGTAGACCCGATGGCTGTGGACTATCGCCAACGTTTAAGGCGTCCTGTAGTCGTCGTACATCTTCTTCGCCTCGTCGAAGGGCATCGTAAACAAACTCTAAATATTCATCATCACTGTCCGTCCCCCACACAGGTGTCCCGGTGCTCTTGCATGACATGGTGAAGCTTACAACACGCTGGTTTTCGAAGGAGTAGTCTCGCTTAGCCCCCATACAGGCTTTCAATATGACAGAAGTCAGGAGAGGGGAGTTGGCCCTTCCCCTTCATCTTAGTAGGGAGGGGTAGAAAGGACAGGCGATAAAAGAAAGACAGCACAGATTGGAAGATAACATAAAATAAAAACAATGTTCAATTTATATATAAAAATATATTTTTTCAAGTACATGATATTTCCATTCAGATACATACAAAACATCTTTAGCACACGCATTATTTGTTGATGATTGCAGACTCGTCTATCCAGCTATTTTTATCCTTGCTGAAACCGAGCCACTTAACGAGTAATCTTCCATTTCTCTTCTTCAAGACTTTTTCCACGAGATAAGAGTTTGGATACTTTGTTTTTTT